>OY740722.1:3775964-3813464 GCA_963513945.1 Hydrotaea diabolus | reverse complement strand
ACATTGAGATCACAAATTAAAAATATTCTTGAGGTGCTAAAAAAAACATGGATGAAAAACGAATGCTTGTGAACGAATTACATCAACAGGCTCGCAAACGATTTTTACGACGAAGAGTTGTGATGAAGGGTATAGATGACTTATGGCAAGCAGATTTAGTTGAAATGGGGAGTTACTCGAGACAAAATAAAGGTTATCGATATCTCTTAACAGTCATCGATACATTCTCAAAATTTGCTTGGATTCAACCACTTAAGACTAAAACATCTATAGATGTTGTTGAAGCTATGAACAACATTTTAAAATGTGGACGAATACCAAAAAATCTGCAAACTGATGATGGCAAAGAATTCTTTAATAAACACTTTAATGATTTAATGAAAGCACATAAAATTAATCATTACTCTACATTCAGTGTTATGAAAGCATCCATTGTAGAAAGATTTAATAGAACGCTAAAGGGTATGATGTGGAAAGAGTTCAGTTATAATGGGTCATATTATTGGCTCGATAAGTCTAAGGATTTGATTAAAGACTATAATAAAAAATATCATCGTACCATTAAAATGGCACCCACACAAGTTAATAAATCTAATGAGAAGAAATTGTTGGATACAGTTTACAGTCATTGGAAAATTCATCCACCATTAAAATACTGTGTTGGTGATCATGTACGCATCAGCAAATACAAACATATTTTCGAAAAAGGATTTACCCCCAACTGGACAACTGAAATATGCAAAATCAATTCAGTACAAAATACCTACCCCATTACATACCCTTTAGAAGATTATCAAGGAAATCTAATTAAAGGAGGATTCTATAATGAGGAGCTTTCCCGTACTCGCTATCCAAACTCATGCCTCGTTGAGAAAATTTTTAAAACTGTCGGAGATCGAGCGTTTGTCAAGTGGTTGGGCTTTTCAAATGAACATAATTCTTGGATTAAGAAAAATGAAATAATGTAATAATAATAAATAAAGAAATAAATAATATAAATTGATTGTAAAAATCAAAATATTTGTTGATTAATTTATTTGATTAAATACAAATCCGAATCTGGACCGTAATTGCCGTAGATGTATTTTACTCACTCTCGATTACTTTATTTTTGCTAGACCCACTCCTCCCTCCCTCCCTCACACCCCAATCTCCCAAAAGTTTTTTTTTTTATTTTATTTTGTTCTTTTATTAAATTTTTTGTTGTACTATTTTGTTAGCTAGCTTTCCGACTGGCGGTGTCTTCACCAGCTTATACTTTCCACTTCCAAGCTCTTGAACATCATCATTACTCATAGCAGCATACGATTTAGACAAAAACACGACATTATCATCCGTCTCCAACATTATTCTTTCTCCGTATCGTGTATTAATTCTCACCGCATGGAGAATTGCTATCGATGTTTTCTCCTCAACATCCTTCAAATGAAGGATTTCCTTATTTTGCTGGTGTGCTTCCATGCGTGTTAGGAATGTTGCCATTTTGCTTGATGTTTAATTTCTAACTTTTCATAGAAGTGAGACCCCTTTTTATATACGCGTCTCTTCAACACTTTAACGCGATAAAGCAAACGTTTGTGGGAAAACAAAAACAACAACTTTTATGATAAAAGTCAAAACCACAAAAATAACTAAATCTTCAAATTTTGTATGCTTATCGGAGCCACAACCAAAGTAAATAACAATTTTTGTGTAGTTTAATACGATTTTTATTTTTATCGAAAATATTTTTTATTGAATGCAAGCAACAAAGTTTTATATTTTCTCATCAAATCATCAATTTTTCTACCTCTCATCTGGAAGAAAACACACTCGCAGACATCCGGTTCAAGGACATTATCGTCAAGTGCGTAGATGCATCCGGAATAATGTTCACCATATTCTGTATTGATTAAGAGTCTTCCTTCATGTTCATCCATTAATTTGATATATGCTATCATTTCTTTCGTGTGAAACTCAAAAATGTGGTTTTCATATTCGTTAATAAACGTAATTAGATCGTTTTTAACTATTGCCGAAGACATATAAATATGGAATACTTAATGTTTTTTTAGTTAGAACTATAAACCCCTTCACACGTAAAAGAATGCAGACTAGTAAATATTTTAATAATCATGGAATTTATATGCAAATTCTGTAATCAGTCTTTCTCTAATACAATGACTTTAAATAAACATATCAAATTACATTGCGAGTTATGCAACATACTTTTCCTTAGTGTTGCGAACGTGAAGGAGCATATGTCTCAGTGTACAGTTTTTTGTTCGACATGTAATGAGCATGTACCGAATAAATATTACTCATATCATAAGAGGACCAATGGACATAGGAGTAAGTAGACAGCAATTTGTTTAAGTGAAAAGGTGAAGCTCCGAATGAGCGCCTTCAATGAACGTATAGAAAGCTATACATATACGAATGTTACATCTGAAATACTACTACCTGAAGAGTTTTTTAAAGAAGCTGAAGAGTGTATTGTTAAGATCTTGGAAGAATGTCGTGTCAAGCATTTAACATTCAAGTTCAATATGGAGTTAAATTGTGATTATGTGAAAATCGTATCATCCACTGCTGATTCGGTAGAGAGTCAAAAAGACATGAGTATAAATCATATCACTAAAATGTGTTTGACTACTTTGGGTAACGATCTGCAGGAGATGTATGAGATGCATGCTGAAGATATTTGTACAAAATTGTCTGAATTCCAAGAGCGTGATAGCGGATGGAGCCTTACACGCATCAATTGTTTGAATATAAACATCAACCAAGCGTCAGTTTTCCATGGAAGTGCAAACATCCCTTTGCCATCCGCTTTAAGAAAAAAATTCGCCACATTTCTAAACATATTAAATCATGATGATTATTGCTTCAAGTGGTGTGTAATTGCATGTAAGATTTATCACTTTGAATTAATGAAATGCGTAGGCCAGAAACGTATAAAATTGGTGACATATCATCAAATGTGATACAATTAGATGACATTGCACTGAACTTTTCAACAATAAGCTTTCCATTGAAGCTAAAATACATAAAAATCTTTGAGCAAAATAATGAAATTAGTGTACATGTATTTGGCTATGATGAGGGGAGAATCGTTGGTCCATATCTTACAAAAGACGAGAAAGCTAGCCACATAAATCTATTGCTGCTAACTAAAGGAGATAGATCACACTACGTTCTAATACGAGACATGTCCAGGTGAGAATAAAAAATTAATATTCAATTAAAATAGTTTCACAATTTATTTATTATTTCTTTTTTAGATTTGCGCGATCGAGTTTAACCAAACATGTCAACAAAATATTCATCTGCAATTCGTGTTTACATTTCACGCACAACGAAGGACTTTTTGAGGTACATAAACTTACTTGTAGAAAAAGAGTAAGTTATATGCCTAAGTCTGCGAAAGCGTTTATAAGCTACTCTAATTATTATAAGGAACTAGAGGTCCCATTCACTATCTACGCAGATTTTGAATGTATATTAGAAAAGGTAGAAGATAGAATTACCTCAAAAACTTGTAATGTACAAAAACATGTTCCATACGCATTTAGTTACTACATTAAATGTAGTTTTAATGATGAATAAGATGTATTTAGAATACATTGCGGCGCTGATTCACCTAAAGTTTTTATAGAAAATTTAATTAAGGATGGTAAAGGTATATACCACAAATATTTAAATAAAATAGTTCCAATGAAGTTGAGTGAGGAAGAAGAAAATATGTTTAAAAATGCTACAAATTGTTTTATCTGCGGTAATGTATTAGAGTCGGACAGAGTACGAGATCATTGTCATTTTACAGGAAAATATAGAGGGGCTGCACATAATGCTTGTAATTTAAATTATAGAACTTCCAACTTTATTCCTATTTTTTTTCATAATTTTTCGGCATATGATTCTCATCTTTTTATCAATGAGTTATCCGAAGACAAGCATGAGGGTGAAATAAAAGTAATTCCTCTCAATAAAGAATTATATATATCATTATCGAAATTTATTCGAGTAGAGGATAAAGAGTTTTTGGAGCTTCGTTTCCTAGACTCTTACAGGTTTATGGCATCTAGTTTAGATAAACTAGCTAGCAATTTGACTGCAGACAACTTTCATATTATTCGAAAGAATTTTGTTGATGATGTCAATTTTAATTTAATGAGGAAAAAGGGTGTGTTCCCTTATTCATACATTGATTCGGAAGCTCGATTGAATGAGAAAGAACTTCCCGCTCGGGAGCATTTTTTCAACTCGTTAACGAACAAAGAGTATTCCATCGCTGATTATGAACACGCAAAAAATGTTTGGGAAACATTTAAATGCGACCTTTTGGATTACATGAAACTGTACTTAAAAACCGATGTTCTCTTGCTGACAGACATTTTTCAGAATTTTAGAAAAATTTGCAAAAGTATTTATAAGCTCGATCCGTGTCAATATTTCACAGTTTCTGGCTTTTCCTGGGATGCGATGTTGAAATGCATCGGCATTAAATTAGAGCTACTCACAGATCTTGATATCTATAATTTTATATCGAATGGTATAAGATGAGGACTTGTTCAATGTGTAAGAAGATATTCCAAAGCGAATAATAAATATTTAGAGAACTATGACATTAATAAGCCTTCAGAGTATCTAATGTATTTGGATGCGAATAATTTGTATGGCTGGGCACTGTCAAGTTATCTTCCATATGGAGGCTTTGAGTGGATTGATGATCAATCAAATGAATTTTTAAACTTTGATGTAAACGAAATATCTGACACATCACCAACAGGATATATTTTGGAAGTTGATTTAGATTACCCCATCAGTCTCCACGATGAGCATAACGATCTTCCATTTTGTCCCCAATCCACAAAAATTGTAGGATCGAAATGTTTCAAACTCATTGCCGATTTGCATTGTAAAACAAGATATGCTATACACTATAGAAATCTGAAGCAATGCTTAGAATATGGCCTTATTTTGACGAAATTACATAGAATATTAAAATTTAATCAATCGGATTGGTTGAAAAAGTATATAGATTTAAATACTTATCATAGAACTTTAGCAAAGAATGCATTTGATTTTTTTAAATTGCTCAACAACGCAGTTTACGGCAAGACTATGGAAAACGTTGATAAGCGTAAAGATATTAAAATTGTTTCACAGTGGGAAACCACTAATAAGAAACATTTAGGTGTTAGAGCTTTAACTGTAAAACCTAACTTTCATAGTATAACAAAGTTTTCTGAAAACTTGTTTGCTATACAATTAGATCGCGTTTCAAGTCAATATAATAAACCAATATATTTAGGATTTGTGGTGCTAGAATTATCCAAGTGGAAAATGTATGATTTCCATTATAGATATATGAAACCCAAATTTGGAGATAATATATCGATAAACTATATGGATACTGATTCCTTTGTATACACAATTCAGACATTAGACTTTTACAATGATATTCGTAATGATATCTCACAGGAGTTTGATACATCGGAATATCCCCAAGATAATGTTTTTAAATTTCCCTCCTTAAATAAAAAAGTTTTAGGTAAAATGAAAGATGAAAATAATGGCAATATTATGAAAGAATTTGTAGGTCTTCGACCCAAAATGTATTCAATTAATTTTGAAAACTGCAAGGAAATTAAAAAATCTAAAGGCGTAAAAAGGCGTGCGTTAGACAAACTTTCAATAACAGTTTATAGAAATTGTTTGCTTAATCGTAAAAATATATCAGACGAAATGCTAACTTTTAGATCTAAGACACATCAACTTTATACTCAAAAGTTGCATAAGGTAGTTTTAAGCTTTGCTGATGATAAAAGATTTATTAGAGCAGATGGGATACATACTTACGCATGGGGTCATTACAAACTTTCAGGATATGATAATTTTTATAGTCCAGATGATGATAAAATGTTTTTTCATAACAATATTAATTGTAACACTACCAATAAAAATAATAATAATAATTCTAATAATGAAAATGATGTGAATAATGTTATTGATTCTAATTTTGCTAATGATTTTAATAACTCTAATTTCAGTTTAAATGATTCTGATGATGTTTATTTTATGGATTTTGATTACTAAGAAAAATATTATTAAATAAATTTATAATGTTATTGTAAAACCTCCTCCTCCTCCCCCTCCCAACATAAATAAAAGAGAATAAAAAATATATTTTTAATGAAAAAATTAGTGTTTTATTTGAAAATTTTTATGGAGCAAAAGAGCATTCTGGAGAGCGCACCATTTTCCATTATGCTGGTTACAATGCTTAATATTAGGATACATTTTTTTTAGTTTTTTAAATGAAGGTGACGATTTCGAGGTTTCTGTGTTGTGTATGCGAAATATTTTTACACAACTATCAAAAATCCATAAAAGTTTTGTGTTGCCTCTCACACATACTGTTTTTCCAGAAGTATATTCAGTCATCATCCCTTTCAAGATTGATAATGTGATATCACACTGTTGACAGCGTAGTCCATGATGATTGTTTGACAGCCAGACAATACTATTTTGCTGTTTTTGGTTTAATCCTTTTATGAGGTATGGTGGTTTAAATATAATTATTTTAAAATTCGTCTCATCAAAAACAATTGATACTTCCTTCGGAACAAAATCGCCATCCTCTGCAATAAATCCTTGTATATCAATAAAAGCATCGATCTCCATCTCAAACAATTTTTCGCACTAATCCCGTCAATGGTGTATACTCAACTAAACGATCGTGACTGAGTACGCAATATGCAGACGTATTTTTAGGAATATTACTTTTTGTCTCAAACTCAATCTTGACGTCGATTGGTCCGCTTGTCAGACCTTCGTTTTGATAACGAAGATCAACGACAATAACTGGAGCTTTAGTTATAAAATCTGTTGATGTGAATAGAGGTTGAGGCTCTTTCATGTAGTACATTTCTTGAAATTTAGCATACATCTCATAAAGAATCGCATAACGACCCTTTTCAATGTTGAGGTTTAGGTCATCATATGGATATGATTCAGAGTTTAAATGTACTTTTATGTTGCTTAAATGACAATCATCATATTGTCTCCTTTCTGTAAGACCATTAATAGAAAACGAGGGCGTTCTCTATTTGTAGCCAGCTTAACATTCCAAATGTGATTAGTTCCAAGTGTTAGTAAAGGATTATAATGACAGTCCCAACTACGGAATGCTAATGGTAATGTTGTTCCACTCTTCATAATCTTTATCATGCTTAGTTTACTCGAGTCCGATAGATGAACATGCGGAATTCTCCATGAAATATTTGTAATAGTTAATTTAGCTCCTTCAATGTTAGTTCCTCTTAGCAAATCTATATCATTCTTGCAACGTAATAAAATAAGCTCATGCTTACAATTTAGCAAAATTTTATTAAATTCCTCAGCGAACCCCAATAATGTTTTCAATGGTATATAAAAGTTGAATAGTTCTTTTTTCACATCTATTTTCTCCCCGTTATTCCAACTTGCATTTTGCAACATATTACTCTCAACAGGATTCAAAGATACAAAGTTTTTTATAGTACTAGTCATCCCAAGTTATCGAGTGCGATCAATTTCAATTCCATTAACTTCATAGCGAATATCATCAAAAAGACGTGGACCGATATTATTCAACATTTTAAAAGTAGTTACTGCAATGCTATCATTTCTGCCTTTTATATAACCTTCAACATATATATAGCTTTCGTATCTCATCATTGTTGTTAAAGGATTGTAGGTATGGGGAATATGTATGATAGTCTTTTTTCATAATGCTATCGTCCGACGCAGGTTTTTCTAAAACGTCAATAATTCCACTCATTTTAATTTTAGATTTAAAGATTGTAGAAAAATTTTATTTTCTAAAGATAAAACTTTATCTATTATTTTTGATCGTGAGTGATTGACTGTTGGTGTTAGAATGTGTGTTGGCGCATGTATCAAACTCTTTTTATTATAAATAATCATTGTACTATTGGTTTTAAGTGCATGCGAAGTGTAATTTCTTCTCCACGAAAATTTATCATATGATTGTCCTGATCAAGTAAGCGTACTGTTATTGAACTTATCTCTTTGCAGTTGAGTGGTAAATAGATGAAGTTTCTCGGAATCTCATCAATTTTATAGCCTGGCGGTACACTTATTCCAAATTCATGTAGCGTGTGAACAGGTGAATTATTCATATATGAATTTACCACAATATTGCATTCAATTCGTATCAGATTTATTTTAGAAATTTGTATTGGGACATCTGAGTAATGATCTTCTCCTCCACTTAATTTCCTCGCTTCAAATCTCAACAATGATCCAATCGAATTTGGTTTATCAAAAAAAACAACATCATGAGAGCTATTCAATATCACTTACATTGTATTGTTATTAGCCTCTATATCTATAATCTTACTAGGATTACTCATTTTATAATGTTCAGATATTATTTCTGCAATATCATCTAATTCATATGATCCAATAGGTAACTCAATAACATCATCACCAATATGAAAAAAATTGTTGTTGGCATCAACGTTGGGTATACTATTATATGCATGAAAATCGACAAGAGCACATTCATATTCTCCATTTAATTCGATGGGAGGAAAGTAGCAGGCTCTTAATTCTGATGTCTTCCCACTCAAAGATAGTGTAATTGCCATTTTGGATGCTAAGTGTTGAATGATTTGAAAAACTAATGAGAATGCTACTTACATCAAAGTGTTGGGCGGATGGGTGGGAAGAGTGAGAGAGAGGGGTAGGAAGCGAGAGGGGTAGGAAGGGAAAAAACTGAAATGATTACTTAACAAAACAAAACAACGAATTTATGAATTTTTGTTGACTTGCTTTAAATATAAATGATTAATCAACAAAACAAAATTTTTGGAAAACCACAACATTTGTTTTTTGTAAACATAAAACCATAATATTATTTTTACGTAAGTAACAATTGTTTAATCACAAAACAAAAATATTTTGAAAACCACAACACTTAATTAAAAGTAGGTGCGTGAGAAAATTCTTTCGAATAATATGAAAGTTCTAGATTATCATATTTTTGTATGAAATGATTAATCAACAAAACAACATTTTTGGAAACCACAATATTTGTTGTAAACATAAAATCGCAATGATATTTTTACTGAGGCGTGAAATGTTTAATCGGGAAACGAAATATTTTAAAAACCATGTCATTTAATTACAATGGAATATTTTGTAAACCGCATAAGATAGTAGTGCCAAAAATTTTGTTATCTACAAAAAAATTTCACTATAGTAAGTATATAAAGAGGAACAATTTATGAGAATTTTAACAGTCTTTACTAAGCGAAGTATAAAAAAATGCAGTTCACTTACTTGACAAAAGAGAAGGAGGAGGAGATCGTTATCAGCTCATTCGATATGGTTAGCGATGCTGAGCTGACGCAAAAGCAAATTGAATTTAACCAACTCCTTGATGCCATAAATTTTGATGTATGGGAGGCCATACAGGATTGCGAGTCGCAGGTGGTGATGGAATTTATTCCACCGAAGTACTGGGACAGTATGCGACTTACATCATACGGATTTAAGTACCACGGGGAGGTGTGGTATTGCGTGAATACCGGTTTTATGATTTTAAATACTTTGGAAGGTTTCAATTATATAAACCCCACATAAATAAAAATAAAAAATAATAAACTGAATTGAATTGAAATAAAAATAAAAGAAATAAAAACTTGAGTAAAATGAGAATTTGAATTGAATTGGGGGTGGTGGGAAAGGGAAAAAGAGGCGGGTGGTGGGAAAAAAGTGTAAGTGGGGGGGAAAATATAAAATTATTTTGTTGCAGCTTTTAGGCGTCTTTAATTATCAAATAACGGTCTTATCAATTTGAAATTAATATACCCACCAAAAAACAAATTAGAGTCCAGAGTCGGCGCTGACACCACCCGACATAATTGGATCTGACCCAGAGTCGGCGCTGCCACCACCCGACATAATTGGATCTGCCACAGAGCCAGAGTTGCCACCGATCACCGTAATTGGATTTGACCCAGAGTCACGCATTTTTTTCCGATCTGGCAACACTGGTCTTTTTGTGCCATCATATCCCCCCTACTAGCTTTAGTTATTAGCTCAAAACACAGGTGCGTAAACCTTTAAATAGCAAAGTGGTGTAGGGTATCTCATTGTTGGTCACGACCCATTTTTAATTTTGTAATTGTTTAATGTAGCGTTTAATTCAAGCATTGAGGTGGACATTTCCAGCAAGATTCAAGAAAGAAAACAATTATGGATGAAGTTTTGGTTCTTGCACAAATGTTGTATTTTTAACAATGTTGACGGAATTGCTATATTCTCTACAAACGAACTTGTCAAAATGAGATACTGATGAGATACAGATATGATTGCAGACAAAATCGCTGGAAGAAATCATAGCCTAATTGTAAGTGACAATTTTACGATGATTTATATTTTTAACGATTTCCTTTTGAAAAAGGGAGGATTTTCTGTGGTTTTCGGTTGGCAGCCCTGCTTATGGCATCACACTTCTGAGATCTATAAAATGAAGATAATTTTTTTGCTTATACACATTCCACTCTATGTTCCGCCATATCCATCAGTAAAGATTTTGCGAACCACATTATAACCAGGAATGCTATAAATTCGCAACAAATCTGAATAAAACAAGATCTCCTGAATTGCTTGGTGGCAACAATTGATCTAAATAAATTAAATTTTTGTGTAGAAGAAATACGATATTACACGGTAAATATATTATTTAACTAAAACATTATTTAAACTTTGAAAATTATACAAATTTCAGTCATTCTTTAAAGTATAAGAAAAATAATCTCTAAACTGTAAGAAATTTGACCTGTGCCCTAGAATTTTTGTTTGTTTTAGACATAGTCAACTAAACTCTTTTTACAACTTACACACGTTGTGAAGAAGTCTATTGATTGCTCTCAATGTGGAGTCTCTCTGTAAAGGTAGCAAGAGATACGGTAAATATATTATTTGACTAAAACATTATTTAAACTTTGAAAATTATAAAAATTTCAGTCATTCTTTAAAGTATAAGAAAAAGAATCTCTAAACTGTAAGAAATTTGACCTGTGCCCTAGAATTTTTTTTTGTTTTAGACATAGTCAACTAAACTCTTTTTACAACACACACACACGTTGTGAAGATGTCTATTGATTGCTCTCAATGTGGAGTCTCTCTGTAGAGGTAGCAAGAGTGCTTTGTATTCTCGTGGGCAATTGTGCGAAGAAAACTTGAAAAGTAAGTTTAACAACAGTAGATCTCATTCTTTTGGGGAAAGCCTGGTCTAATAGAGTTCGGTTTTACCTTTTACAATTGCAGCAAAGCCGTCCGAAGAGGGTTGTCACGGATCCGTGACAACACACACACGTTGTGAAAGAAGTCTATTAATTGCTCTCAATGTGGAGTCTCTCTGTAGAGGTGGCAGGAGTGCGTTGTATTCTCGTCGGCAATTGTGCGAAGAAAACTTGAAAAGTAGGTTTAACGACAGTAGTTCTCATTCGTTTGGGGAGAGCCAGGCCTTGTAGAGTTCGGTTTTACTTTCTACAATTGCAGCAAAGCTTTCCGAAGAGGGTTGTCACGGACTCGAAATCATAATTAAAGCAGTGCGCAGTCACGACAATCAATGTCACTTTGCAATTTTGTTAAAAACTTGTCTTCTATTTAAATATAGATGCAAGAGGTCTTGAGCCGGTTAATCCCTTTTCAATGTGTAAAAGCAACATATCGAAATAAAACAAACGAGCTAAACATATGTACATCCGAGGCACGGCACACAAGTTGACATAGTCAAATAACCTTTTTTTACAACACACACACACGTTGTAAAAGAAATCCATTGCTTGCTCTCAGTGTGAAATCTGTCTAGAGGGGGCAATAGTGAATTGTATTCTTGTGGGCAATTGTGTGAAGAAAACTTGAAAAGTAAGTTATACAACAGTAGTTCTTATTCGTTTAAGGAGAAGGTGGCCTTGTAGAGTTCGGTTTTACTTTCTACAATTGCAGCAAAGCTTTCTGAAGAGGGTTGTCACGGACCCGAAATCATGATAAAAGCAGTGCGCAGTCACGACAATCAATGTCAAATTGCCATTTTGTTAAAAATTTGTTTTCTATTTAAATAAAGATGCAAGGGGTCTTGAGCCACTTCTTGAGCCACTCCACTTCTCTCTCACTTAAATCCAACCATACCTCTTTAGATATAGTCCTTATTCTATGTACATATAATGCAATTATTCTAACATATTTACATGCACGGCACACAAGTCAACTAAACTGACATAGTCAACTAAACGCTTTTTACAACACACACACGTTGTAACAGAAGTTTAAATAATGATTGCTCTCAATGTGTATTCTATGTAGAGGTGGCAAGAGTGAGTTGTATTCTCGTGGGTAATTGTGTGAAGAAAACTTGAAAAGTAAGTTTTACAACAGTAACAACAGGGTTGTCACGGACCCGAAATCATGATAAAAAGCAGTGTGCACGGACCCGAAATAATGATAAAAGCAGTGTGCTGCCACGATATAGGTCTTATTTTATGTATAATGTAATTATTTTAAAACACGTTGACGTCTACACTCCAGAGTTACAATTTTCAGCGCTGATTGTGTGATTTGCTTCATCACACAAATTTTGAACAATTATACCCTGCGCCACTCTGTAGTTATTATAAGTCATTTTTTAGGAAATATGTTTGTTGCTATTATAAACTTATATTTTTGCAGCTTGTCATAACCTACATGTCGCAATTTTTAACCGATCTTCATGTAATTTGGCAGAAGTAAGTTTTTTGGAATAAGGAGGACGATAATGGAATTAAAGAAAATCGTTTCCTATTTAGTCATAGTTCCCACACATATTGTGAACCGATTTTATGTTTGTAGCTCAAGAAGCCACATTTTGAATAAAATCATGAATAAATTTAGTACAAAAAAAAGTTTTTATACAAAAGATGGTTGCTATTGAAATGTAAGAAAACTGGTTAAGATTCAGATATGTTCAACCGATTTTATATATAAAACCTACAATTTACAGCCAATCCTGGTGGAATTAAGTACAAGTTAGTTTATTGGACCAAGGAGGTCATTACCTCAAATAAAGGAAATCGCCTCAGATTTAGATAAGACTCTTATATATGTGTTAAACCGATTTAATGAGGTTTGCTTTAGAGTCACATATTAAATTCAATTTGGCAAAGTTTATTAATATTGATCAGTTTCCAGAGCAGTAAATATGAATCGTATTTTAAATAGCCCTAGTGCAAATGTCACTTCCGATTCTACCTACAACCGCTATATAAAATTCCGGTTTCGATCAAATTTGTTATAGTCATATGGGAATTGAATTACAGTAAAATTTGTTCACGAAGCTAAAAATAACACATTTTCTGGAACTAATAAATTATCTCACAATTTTAAAATTATTTTTAACCTGTTTTAAATTGGCTTTGTGGCACATCCAGTATAGCAGTATAATGTAATCGACCACGCGTGACTTTGCTAGTTTACTACTTTTTAACTGAATAGTGCACATTGTAAATTTATTTTCTGTGTAATATTTTAAACAAAGTACCTGCTAAACAATATCCACATGCCGACTCTCCGTCGGGATGTTTTTCACGCATGTGTATTTCTAAAGTCTCTTGATACTTGTAATGCCAATTACACTGCGGGCACTTAAGTGTTTTACAAGAATTTCGAGTCGATTGATGGGAACCGGTTGTGTGCCGTGTGGCGTTTAAAATCATTTCACACCTGCAAAGACAAAAACAAATTAGTTTAACATTCATATCTATTTTAATAATAGATTGAGCATACTAAGGCCCAACTTCTTACTTCGTTATTATTGGTGTTTTAGGTAAACTATCCATAACTAAGATTGGATAGCAAAACCGCAAAAGATAAGTCATTTGTCAGCTAAAAGGGCTAATTTTAAGCACGAATACACAAAAGGTACGGCTGTACTTGATTTTGGAAAATTTGTTTATAAAAATAGTTTGCTTTAGACGTGGCAATAGCTTATTATAAAAGCGCAAAAAAATATTTTAATTCTTTTTAAATTTGTGTCTGAAGACATAAGTACTTCTCTTTTTGTTTACAAATGACTACTGCCGTGTTTCTACCCAGTATTGTTAATGGAGGCTTTACCTTAAATACCACAATTGTCACGTATTTAATATTTAAATAAATCTAAATATAAAATTTTGTTTAAGTAGTAATTTATTTTATTTGGATACATAAGTTTTATTTAAGATTCTGTATGATATTGATATATTGTTTTTATACCATCAACCAAAAACTGGATGGTATATTAAATGTACCACCAAATATTGATCGGAGATCTTAAAAGCTATATACATTATTAATCGCTATGACAAGGGACTAAAGGCACCACGGAAAAAATAAACTTTTTTGAGTATTTGCTTATCGAATAATATTATTTTGTTTGCGGACAGTGATACTATTTACTGGGACGCACTAACATACATGGTGGCTGATGAACGCCGTTAAAAAATTAATGACTTCTTTTTTATTTAATGAATCTGGTTAATTTATTTTATTTTGCACATTGATTTTTTTATTTAACAATATTGATAACTGGGACATTGAAAGAAGAAATTGTATTGTCAGTTTCAAAAAGAGTATAGGCGCACGTTTGGCGGCAAGCCTCCGAGCAGATGGACCCTTATAAGGCTTGTTAACAATTTTGCTGAGCATGAAAAATTAAAAAAAAAAACCTTTCAGTTTGGACGGAGGAAAAAATCGCTGCTGTAGCTGCTGCCATACAAAACAATCCAAGAGTTTCGGCCAGAAGCTTATCTGCTCAAAAGGGTTTAAGCAGAAAGTCATTTCAGTCAATTATACACAAAGATTTGGACTCATTCCCATATAAAATTAAAATGGCCAACATACTGAACGCAGCAGAATTACTGATTCGCTTGGATAATTGCCAGAAGATGTTTCAAGTGGTGAAAGAGGACGAAAACATGTTGAACTGTTTTTTCATGTCTGTCGAGGCCCATTGCTTCAAAGGCAGAGTGCTTCCAACACACAGATACACCATATGGCGGATTACATACACTTTTCGTCACAGTGTGGTGTGTATTTTCATCACGAAGCATTGTCGGTCCCTACTTCTTCTAAGAAAACCGTCACACCGTTACGGATACTGAAGACAGTTACTTGAGTATGTTGAGAGTTTTTCTATGCAGAATTACTCACAATGATAATTTCATTCAACTCTTGCTAAAACCAATTTACCGAATTGCAACGAAAATTTCCCAATAAGCTGATAACCAGAAACTCCACATTACGTTGGCCAGGTCGCCTGACCTTACTGCACCTAACTTTTTCTTGTGAAGTTATTGCAAACAGGAAGCCTAGAAAGTATAACCGGTTTTCCAGTCTCAACTCGCCAAGCAGTACTAATGCACCACTTTTTGGTAAGATGCCGCACATGCTACAACGAGCAGGGGGTGGCAATAAATTCCATTATTTTTAAAACTAATTTAGCTATATTTAAAAGAATTGAATGAGCTTTAACATGAATAAAAGAAAAATTAATTCCGTTCACTAAAAAAGGTTAGTTGAGTTTCTTAATATAGCAATATTCATCACCTTAAAAAGACCACATTTGAGGTATATTTTGGCTGACGAGGTTCAAATTACGTCCAGCATGGTCTAACGTGGCGATCCATAGCCAATATGAAGATACGGATTTTCGAAATAGCGCAAATTTTCTTTCGAATCTTATTTTTTAGGAGCGCATCAGGCGAAACTGAAAAAATTTTTACAATTTTTTAGCTTAGGGACAATGGAGGCAATATAAGGTTCAGCTTGATCGAACCTTATTATGTTTTTTTGTTTCTGCTGTTGTTGTCCATAATAGTCCGTCACAAATAAGGAAATTAAAAAATATGTAAATTTAATGAAATAAGATAACAAACATATTGCAACTAAATCTTTTTAAATTACTTTCATTGTTTTTAATCTGTTGTGACAGTATTGTGCATTATGGCTACGGAGCCGGCGTCATACTGTAGGTCCCAGTTGGTGTGTATAAGTATATGAATTATATAGTACACATTTCATTGATTTGAGAGGTGTTCCCCTAGCTCCTTTGTAAAATGTTGTGGGAATATAGTAAGTACAATGCAACCTAAAAATTTGTATTGACTTTGGCAAATATTTTTTGTTGTCTGTCGTGATGTTCGCAATACTGTTTTACCTTAAAATACATGACACTTTGACAAAGTTTTTTTTATATAAGCTTTATTTGAATCTGATCCAAAGGAGCCTAACAATATGTATACGAATCTTAAGTATAATTCAATAATGAACCCTAGTATGGATTTCTTGTAATGTGGATATCTGCTTATTGCCAGGAATTTTAATTAATTTTGTCAAAATAAGGTATAACTGGTACACATGTCTTTTAAACCTAGTTTGGCTTAAACCTCGTGATAAAGGGCCAGAGGACCCTTACAGTCATTTACAGAGTGTTCGCGATATTATTTAGAGGGAAGAACTCTATTTATGTATGTATAACGGATAACTCTAGAATAGCAGAGTGGACGACGTAATTTAGGTTATGTAGGTTTTTCGTGTTGAGGATCACGCATGAGAGCATTAAAGCCACGTGACGTAGAATAAAGGATTCTACACAGTCTTTTTTGAGTGTTAGTCCGCGATTGATATTGACTGTTTTAAATATCACGTATAAGAGCATTTAAGCCACGTGATTTAGAAAAAGAATTCTACACAGTCTTAAGGGCGCGTGTGTTCGCGATTACTGTTACGGATGAAGCACAAGTGCAGATTAGAAAACACGGCGTTCGTTTCTCCGAAGTCTTAAAGAGCTTGGACTGCACAATAATTGTCTAGCAAGTATGTTATCATGACGTTCGAGCTTCTCTTTGTGCTTTATATTGATTTTTTGAATTGCCTCTTGACGAGAGGTATTTTCAAGTCTCGGTGGATGTTTTCATGCCTCATATACCAAGGGGCACCGGTAATAAGCCGCAATGTCTTCGATTGGACTCTTTGTATTTTGTCAAGATTGTTCGAGCATGCTTTGCCCCATAGTTGGCCACCGTTTGATTGCACGGTTGTATAGTAGGACATTATATTCAAGGCTTAGTTTTGAGTTCGCGTCTAGGAGCTAGTGAAGTTGATAGACCTTAAGTTTCAGTTGAGTTTTTTTGGCTTCGATATGACTTCTCCAGGCGAGTCGGCGATCAGATTGAGAAAAAGGGATATTGTTAGCTTCAATTTCGGACAAGTGCTAAAATTCAGTGTGAAAGTTACCTGTGTGCATTTAGCCTCATTGACTTTTATTCTCCAGTCAGAGAGCCAAGATTATACTCGTCTGAGATGTACACCTAGATTCATAGATGTATTATCCTGCTTTTTATGTGTGGCCATTATAGCGGTATCATCGGCAAAAGTAGACATTAGCACGTTTGGGCTGGTAGGGATATCTGCGTTAAACAGAAGGTAAAGGATAGGCCCCATGACGCTTCCCTGGGGAACACCTGCTAGTATTTCGCGGTCATCGGTGACGTGTTGTCCTTATTTGACTCTGAATCTGAGGTTTTCTAATACGATGCGTATTTGCCGCTAAGTATTTGAAAATTTTGTAGGTCAAGCCAAAGTGCCAGACTTTGTCAAATGCTTGAGCAACATCCAGGAATACGGCGCAGCAATATGATTTTTCAATTGCTTGGGTTTGACGGTTTACTTGTTTGATAGTGCTGTGACCTTCGCGGAATCCAAACTGATGGTCTGGTATTATGTTATTAGACACGAGGAACGGTTTTATTTTCGATAAAAGAACTTTTTCAAATAGTTTGGATAAGCAGGGAAGCAAACTGATCGGCCTGTCTGAGGAAGGTCTTGATTTGTCCTTTCCTGGCTTTAAAATCATCTTAATCATAGAAATTTTTCACACTTAAGGAAAGTAACCATGTCTCAAAATATAGTTAAATAATTTTGCCAGGAACTTCACAGCAATATAGGGAAGTTCCAAGATCATTTTGGGCGTGATAAGATCATATCCAGGTGCTTTACCTGGATTCACGGTTTCTTTAATGACATTCAGAACTTCATTTGCGTTAGTAAACAATGGAATTACGGCAGAAATTTTATCATCAGGAGGAAGAAGGTCGCTACTTGCAGGATTTGGGCGAAATATCTGGGACAGATGGTTTGCAAAAACATTGGCTTTTTCCTTTTCTGATATTGCCCACTTGCCATTTGCGTCGCATATTGAAAATTGCGTTTCGGTGGGCATACTAGTATTTCTTAATGTTTTTCATAATGAGAATTTGGTTGAAGCGGTCGGATTTAAACTTGCAATGAAACTAGCATGCTGTCTACTGTCTTCATTTCTAAGTACGCTTTGCAACCTTTTAGTAGCTTCAGTCAGTCTTAGTCGGGCCGCTGGTGACCTATTTCGCTGCTATTCGCGACGGAACCTCCTTTATTCACCTACAAGGTGCTCTATTTCCCGGTTAGTGTAAGTATTTAAACTATTTGTCGATTTTATTTGTCTGTGTTGATCCTCATCCAGGATCACGTTCAAGTTGGATACGTTGTTATCGATCTCTTCCGCGTTAGAAATAAGTTGATTCGAATCTAAATGACTACTAATGTACTTCCTGTATTTTAACCAGTTAGTTGTGTATGAAGTAAGCTTTAGTGGGTCGTCTACAAGTACTGTCTTCTCGTGAAGAAGAGATATAACTGGCGAGTGGTATGACGATAAGTCAGTGCAGGTACTAGCAGATAAGTTAGATTTAATAACTCCTCTTATTATACCAAGTCTACCAAGTCAGGCTTTTTCTTAATATCAGAAGGCCAATATGTAGGATGACTGGGAGATATAAAGTTCAATTTATTTTGACGTCGCATTAAACATTTATACAGCTGGTTTCCCCTAGGGTTTGCTAAACGGGATCCCCAGTTCGTATGTTTGGCATTGTAGTCACCAGCAGTAATAAAGTTGCGTCCGAGACCATTGAAAAAGTTCAGAAGTATATCTTCTGATATCGCGAACCGCTGATGGTAAGAAAACTACCTTGAATCTGGATACGAATTGTTGTCACTTGAAGGTAGTTTTGTGAGACCTTCAACGACTTCATGTTTCATACGTTTTTGTGTTAGGATACCAGTGCCCCCATGATCCTTACCGTCGGAGTGGTGAGTACCATAAAATCTAAAATTAGGTATCTGAAAATTGTATTTGTCTGTAAGATGCGTTTCTGATAGTAGCATTAGATCAATATTCTGCCGATCTAGGTACTCGGTCAGCTCGAGTCTACGTTGGTTCACACCGTTTGCGTTCCATGTACATATCTTAAGAGGACCTATTTTTTGGTAAGTAGAATTTGAATTAACTGATTCTGGTTTCGCATGAATTCTTGCATCATTGATTGCATAGTTGACATGAACATGTTTATACTCTGTACCAGTTGTTGAATCATTGATTCAGAGTTACCTTTTTGTTGCACTAACGGCATTAGGTGTATGCGCCCTTAGAACATTCGCGTATGTTATACCGTTTGTAATACCGTTTCCGTCGCTAGAGTAAACTGGAGTCTGTTGGATGTCGATTTTAGGGTTCGGCGCGTTTCGGTTAGAAATGAGTTTACGCTTCTCTTTTAGTTTATGCTTAAGTTCTTTGTAAACCCTACAACCTCTGTAGTTTACGGTATGTTGTTCTCCGCAATTACTGCACTTTTTCTGTTCCTGCGATTTTACTTTGCAGACGAATGATTGGTGTAGATTACCACATACAACACAAACGGTTGGCAAAGTGCAGTATGATTTTGTGTGTCCATACTCTTGACAATTTTGGCATTGAAAGGGACCATTTCTTTTGTGGGGTTCTTCGACCGTAATTCTTCTATATAACAAATATTGAAGTTTGTATATAGCATGAACTTCATTTTTCTTTAGTTGCCTCGAGTCAGGTTGAAGTTCGACCCTGAACATTGGTTGGGGAACATTTTTATTGTTAAGAACGTTTACCACGGATTGAACGTTAAAATTCTCTTTTTCCAGTGCTCGTTTTACTTCATCTGGTCCTACAAATAATTCAATGCCTTTTAAGATTATCGCGATTCCCTTACTACTCTTTAGACGATACGTGTAAATTTTTTTATTTCTATCGTTAAAATAACTAGAAATAGCGCGAAAGCCGTTTTCGGTGTATGCCTGAATTTTTATATCGTTAATGTTCCCTTTCTTTATGGGCACTATATGACAGCCACCACTACCAACAAGTTGGGCAATGATATTTACTAGCTCATTTGAGCTACTCTCAAGTAGGTACATTGGGGGCGGCCTTGGAGTTGCGGCATTTGCCGAAGAAGAAGATTGAGGTTCTTCTTCGCTCAGCAATGCAAACCGGTTCTTTCTCGTGACGGACGTTGGTGGTTCTTCACCGTTCCCAGTTTTGCAACTTTTTTTGTTAGAGTTACCTTTGGCAGGGCTGGATTTACGCTTTATAGTAATGTAGCGATCCATGCCTGTCTGTACCGCCTTTAATGGTTTGTCGTTGTTTTCCTGTGTTCTTTCTATGTTCGCTGTGCTTCCACCTTCTTTGTTTTTATTGTTGTTGCTAGCACTGCCTGGTAAGAGAGTTTGTCTTAGTGGCGCTACCTCTCACATTCCATTGTTTACATCTGCATTTATCGCGAAGTATGCATTCCGCGAACTTACACTGCAGAAAGAGTGTCTGCGTTGTTCTAACTCTTGAGTGAGACGATGGTTCATCGAGCTGTGAGTTTGTTTAGCTGTGTGTGTGCATTTTTTTTTATTTTGGTTGTTTTGTTACACTGATTCTTACACAACTGGATTTGTTGTTCAACTTAAAATTTTATTTTTTCAAAAAACTGTTTGAATTCCTTACAAGTAAATACTTATAATGAATTCAAACAATTTTAGATAATTATTTTCCCGACAATTGAGTTTATTTTTGCACTTTCCCTGCTTATTTTATTTTATTAGAATTAATTACCGAGAGGAGTTCTTTTAACGAACGTTCTCTTCGAGAGCGGAGAGCAGAAAAAAAGTTGACAAAGTTGACTCATTTACACAACACTAAATTTGCTTAATTATTTCATCACTGAAAAGATATTTAAACTGTTTTTAAAGCTTAAATATAAAGTTGCGTAATACGTTCTTAATTATTTCATCACTGAAAAACTCAAAAGATATTCAAACTGTTTTAAAATCTTAAATAAAAAGTTGCTTAATGCGTGTTGACAAAAATAACTACGTCGTCAACCTCATCTGTGCTCAACAAAATTATCAACATCTTTATTATAATTTTTAAGTCTTTCATATTGTAAAATTTATGTGCGTTAAATATGAGTCCGAATAATGTTACATTACAACGCATATATATACATGTTCGATGACTTGCAGCCGAAGCAAACCTATATATAAATGTATAACAATATTAATTATAGAACAACCTGATTTGTTCGAGTTAATAAAAAAAATCAACAACGATTTGAAGCAAAAAAATGCTTGTGAAAAAACTCACGGTTATGTAAATGCATTAGCCCAAAGGGTTGATGAAATTTTCAGCCGATTTGAGAATCAAAATGATACGATTGTGCGTTTGATAAATTATATTTCCCTCTAATTCAATGATGTGCCGTATATAAACGAAGGAGTGTATTTTAAATTCTCTAAAAAAATATTTAACGTTCAAAGCAAACTAATCGACTGTTTTCCAGATCACTCAACTTTTGTGGCACACAATAATCGTGCAGATCCTTTGTATACCAAAACGATTCTCTAAATAAAATTTAAAAATTATAAATATTATTTATTATCTTAAAGGTGCACTTACTGGAGAAGCTGCTTATTTAATACAAAATATTTCAGCTACAGAAGGTAATTATGACTCAACGTGGAAGGTTTTGGAATGAAGGTACCATAACAAGCGAATGCTTGTTGTTAGTTTGATTTCCAAACTGTTCAATATTCGGAAACCTGACGGTGATTTTCATCCAATTGTAATCTATCCAACCAAATCACTTCTCTAAGTGCTCAATCTTTTGATTCCGTTTTGCTCTACACAATAGGGCTTAACGTCTTTACAAATCGTGGCAAATTTCCTTTGCGGGCTCTATTAGACCCTGGATCTCAGGGCAGTTCGATTTCAGAATCAACTGCACAAGTGTTATTGCCCGAGAAGATTAGGTATCATTGTAAAGTGATTGGCAGTGGAAACGGTTGCGAAAATATATCCAAATATACTGTCAACCTTGACTTATTCTCCGGAAAAAATGAGCGAGTACTGTCATGTACAGCTTGAGTCTTTCTTCCTACACACCAAACCCTTCATCTAAACACATTACAATGCTAAATATTGAAACCGATAATTTGGCTGATTCTTTCTACTACAAACCCGGTTCCATAGATGTGATTCTTGGATCGGATGTATGTTCAAAAATAAAAATCCCATCAGAGTCCTTTATTTATAACGACTAGTTCTTCCAAAATACATACTTTAGATGGGTATTTTCTGGACCGGCTAATTCCATTCCTGCAAGCAGAGTTTACAATAATAATGCAATTCTCAGATCATATTGCGAACCAGAAGAGAAAGTCACAAACCAAAAGTTTTGTATGGAAAAGCAGAATTGTGAAGACTACTTCAAACCAACCACACAAACTAGAGAACCAGGTCAACATATGGCTAACTTACCAATTAAAGCGATTCAGACTAAAGGAGCGGACCCTTTACTTCACTACAATGTTATGAATCATTTCAGACGCAATAGACAATCAAAAATTCCTGTTTGTAAACAAGTTTATGGACATAAAGCACATTCGTCCAAAATTTGGGTTTACCCTGAGAATGTCCGGCCGAACTCTTTCTTTTTTCCACACCAAAGTGCCCGAAAGCAAAGCAGTAGTACTACTAAGCTAGGAATTGTCTTTGATAGTGACAGTCAAATTAACTACAACCAACCTCTAAACTTAGAGCTTTCTCCTCTTTCTGGAGTTCAAAAGGATCCTCCCAGCATTATGAGGAAGCGGACAAGGCATAATCTGCAATTAAAAAATACCGGCTCGGTGATAGGAATAAGCAAAGCGTTACATACATCTACAAAGATGACAGAAACAGTCACTTTTCCTCAGAAAGTCACTGCTAAGGACAGACTTCTAACCTTCGAAGAACTATCCACTTTACTTTGTCAAATCGAGAGATGTCTTAATTCCCGTCCTATTTGCCCTCTATCATCATACCCTTCCGACATTGAAGCTCTTACCCCAGCACACTTTCCCGTTGGTAAACCAACAACATGTATACAGGAGGAATCACTGCTTGATGTGAATATTAATGGTCTCACGCACTGGAAAACTGTAGACAAAATTTTAGCAACATTTTTGGAAGAGATGGCACGGCGAGCACCTGAACCGTCTTCAAGCCAATCACAAAAGGCAGAGCTGATGCAAACATTGAAGACTTGTTTATTGTCGTAGACGAGCGA
Organism: Hydrotaea diabolus; assembly: GCA_963513945.1. Lineage (NCBI taxonomy): Eukaryota > Metazoa > Arthropoda > Insecta > Diptera > Muscidae > Hydrotaea > Hydrotaea diabolus. The sequence goes on along the minus strand of OY740722.1, from coordinate 3,789,942 downwards.
TGTGGCCCAGGACAATGGATATTCGGCCGTATTCAGGACATTAATACAGGGCCTAACAGACGAAAAAGGTGGTATTGTTCTAACAAAAACAAAATAATAAAAAGGCATATTACTTAAATATCTTTCTTCCAGATAACTCACCTCAGAATGACATAAATAAATCATCCCTAATCAACCAAACTTAAAACTACTAATTCGTTCCACCAAAAGGATGTATGAAGACGGCGCTACTAGTGGATGCATATTCCGGATGGAGCCTACTGAACACGCTGTGAGTCAAAGGATAGCGGAGGTACAACCTCACCTAAAATTCTTCCAACGATAGGACGTCCTCAACCATTGTTCACACTCAAGAACATTCATCCTTTATGGGGGAGAATGTTGACGAAAATAACTATGTATGTATTCAACCACATTTGTGCTCAACAAAATTATCAACATCTTTTTTGTAATTTTTAAGTCTTTCATATTGCAAATTTTAAGCGCGTCAAATATGAGTCCGAATACTGTAACATTGCAACGCATAGATAAGTATTTGTGCGAGAACATTTTTGCTTCGCTTTGTTACATCGACGCACTTGTGCGTCCTTACCCTCCTATCCACTGCTGAAGCTTCATGCGTTACATCGATGCACTTGTGCACACTCCTTTCTTTACCGTAGGTTCTGCCTTATGCAGAACTGATCGAACCGAATGTGGGAGCAAAGAATATGAAGCAAGCAGATAAGTACACGCACAATCGTTCGAACATGCGTTTGACCACCTGCAAATGATGCAAATGATGATGTATGGCGTTTAGGTGGTCAGTGACATCCAACATGTTCGATGGCTTGCAGCCGAAGCAAACCTATGTAGAAATGTTTTCCAATATGTTCATTATTTATTTGCAAATTTAAGCTAAACTATGGTTTGCCTGCTTTAATGCAAATTTAATTCGGTCTAACAGGATCCAAAATATCTAATATTGAAAAATTTCTTTCAATTGTGATAAATAAATAATTTTGTGAAACCACAGTAAAATAATTTAAACATTTTCTTTTCCTATTTCTAAATTCTATTCAACCTGAATAATTTCTTGAACAGCGTGTTTAAATAACAAGGCAAACACTGCGCATAAATGTTAAATTTCAAAATTACTAGATTGCTATATTTTAATTAGTTTACCAAAAACATAGTTATGTACTTCTACTGTGAGCAAAAAGTTGAATACAAATAATCATTCTGTTTACAAATTATGTCCAAGAAATGTTCAGATAACACTGTGGAACAAATTCAGTTTAGCAAAAGTTCGATCGACTCTGAGAGTGAGGGGTAAAAATATAGGCTAAATTAGAAGACACGTATCGCAGCGCTTGCACGCAGAAAAAAAGTGGGTGACAATGGGGTGACAATATTTGAAGAGGATCAAACTATTTTTGGGTATATAACCATAGTATGATCCTCACAACAATAGTATGATTCACACTCAACCATACTAATATCTTCACAACTATATTTTGATCCTCACAACCATAGTATGTTTCTCAGACAACCATAGTATGATCCTAACAACTATAGTATGATTCACACGCAACCATACTATGATCCTCACAACAATAGTATGATTCACACTCAACCATACTATTATTATGATCCTCAAAACCTTAGTATTGTTTTCATACAACCATAACATGATCTTCACAATCATAGTATGATTCACACGCAACCTTGCTATTATCCCTACAACCATAGTATGATTCACTCAACCATACTATGATCCAAAAGTTATTTATTAGGATTGGGTAATGTTGTTATTTAAAAATAGAGATTTTTATCAAGCAAGTTTTATTTAGTTAATCGCCAGACAATAAGTTAATATACAGATTTTTAAAGAAAACACAATAAGAATCCATCGAACTACCTTCCGATTGTTGTTGTTTTTTTTAAATGGCATTCACTGTATCGTGGTATGTGTTTTTTTTCTATGTCAAAAAAACATACCCACATGCATACATGTATGCTCTATAAAACCTGTTTTGTTATGTTCACAGTCGCAACCATACTGTATGGTTGCCGTTATCATATTATTATTAACGTAAATTTTAAACAACAATACTTTCGTTGTACCAACCATGTTTATATGGTTGCTACAACCGTATTTTCTTTTCTAAATTTGGCAATAATACTATTGTTACATTTTAACAATAGTAATATTGTCGCAGTCATACTGTTGTCAAAATAAAATTCAAAAAACAATACTATGGAAGCGACGAACATGCTTTTATTGTCGAGAATATATTATTGTTGCGGTGACCATAGTGTGATCATATCTTTTCTCTGCGTGTGTTAATGTTAGTTCGAATTTTTTTTCTCTCGACCTTCGAACTTTGCATCAAATGCCGATTTGCAGCATATTGTTTATATGGCGTTTAAGCTATAACTGTTCGACTAATTGATATTTTTTCAATCTGTAAAAGCCAAATTATTGCTAGAGACCTGCCCAATAATTAAAATTTTTTGAAAATTGATTTAGACAATTTTTGAAGTGCTTGTGAAGCAAAATGTTGGAAAAAAAATTTTTCATGCTTTTTGAAGTCTTTATTGCTTCCGGTTTGATCTATAATATGCTTCTCAGTTCCTTCAATAAATTTCATTTGAAAAGATACATGGTGGCTGATTAAAGCCGCTAAAAAAAACTTAATAGCTTCTTTTTTATATAATGAATCTGGTTATTTTTTATTTTGCATATTGATTTTTATATTTAACAAAACTGGTTAACAGGGACATTGAAAGAAGAAATTGAATTGTCAGCCGCTTTCAGGCAGTGAAGTCAAAAAGAGTATAGGCGCACGTTTGGCGGTAAGCATCCGAGCAGATGGACCATAATGAGACTTCCTAACAATTTTGCTGAGCATGGGACATTCAAAAGAAAACCTTTCAGTTCGGACGGAGGAAAAAATCGCTGCAAGAGTTTCAACCAGAAGCTTATCTGCTCTAATGGGTATAAGCAGAAAGTCATTGCAGTCAATTATGCACAAAAATTTGGACTTATTTCCATATAAAATCCAAATGGCAACAAACTGAACGCAGCAGACTTCCTGATTCGCTTGGAAATTTCCAGAAGATGCTTCAAGTGGTGAAAGAGGACGAAAACATGTTGAACTGACTTTTTATGTCTGACGAGGCCCATTTCGATTTAAACGGCAACATGAACAAACAAAATTGTCGAATATGGAGATCATCAAACCCACAGATACACCATAAGACGGATTACATACACTTTTCGTCACAGTGTGGTGTGCATTTTCATCACGAAGCATTGTTAGGCCCTACTTCTTCGAAGAAAACCGTCACACAGTTACTGATACTAAAGACCGTTACTTGAGTATGCTGAGAGAGTTTTTCAATGCAAAATTACTCAAAATGATAATTTTTTTCAACTCCGAGTGGTTTTAGCAGGATTGTGCAACTCCTCACTCCAGCCGGTTATTACCGAATTGCAACGAAAATTTCCCAATAAGCTGATAGCCAGAAACTCCACTTTCCGTTGGCCAAGTCGCCTGAACTAACTGCACCTAACTTTTTCTTGTGAAGTTATTGCAAACAGGAAGCCTAGAATGTAAAACCAACAAATTTGGATGAACTAGAGCAATCAATTCGAAAAATAATTGCAGCTTTCCAGTCTCAACTCGCCAAGCAGTAGTAATGCACCACTTTTTGGTAAGATGCCGCACATGCTACAACAAGCAGGGGGTGGCATTAAATTCCATTATTTTTAAAACTAATTAAGCTATATTTAATAAAATTGAATGAGCTTTAACATGAATAAAAGAAAAATGAATTCCATAGACTGCAAAAGGTTATTTGAGTTTCTTAATATAGCAATAATCATCAGCTTAAAAAGACAACATTTGAGTCGCATTTCTGCTGACGAGGTTCAAATTACGTCCCGTATGGTCTAACGGGGCGATCAATAGTCAATATGAATTTGCGGTTACTCAAAATAGCGCAAATTTTCCTTCGAATCTTATTTTTTAGGAGCGCATCAGGCGGAACTGAAAAAAATAAAATTTTACAATTTTTTAGCTTAGGGACAATGGAGGCAATATAAGGTTCAGCTTGATCGAACTTTTGTTTCTGTTGTTGTTGCCCATGGTAGTCCGTCACAAATAAGGAAATTAAAAATATGTAAATTTAATGAAATGAGATGACAGACATATTGCAACTAATTCTTTTTAAATTACTTTCATTGTTTTTAATCTGTTGTGACAGTAGTGTGCATTATGGCAACGGAGCCGGCGTTAGACTGTAGGTCCCAGTCGGTGTGTATAAGTATATGAATTATATAGTGCACATTTTATTGATTTGAGAGGTGTTCCCCTAGCTCCTTAGTAAAATGTTGTGGGAATTTAGAGCTTTCTCTTCTTTCTGGAGTTCAAAAGGATATTTCCAGCATTATGAAGAAGCGGAGAAGGCATAATCTACAATTAAAAAATACGGGCTCGGTGATAGGAATAAGCAAAGCGTTACATACATCTACAAAGATGACAGAAACAGTCGCTTTTCCTCAGAAAGTCTTAAGCCATTTTGCTAAATCTATGAAATACCATTGCTAAGGACAGACTTCTAACCTTCGAAGAACTAACCACTTTACTTTGTCAAATCGAGAGATGTCTTAATTCCCGTCCCTTTTGCCCGCTATTATCAGACCCTTCCAACATTGAAGCTCTTACCCCAGCACACTTTCCCGTTGGTGAACCAACAACAACATTAATGGTCTCACCCACTGGAAAACTGTAGAGAAACTTAAGCAACATTTTTGAAAGAGATGGCACGGCGAGTACCTGAACCGTTTTCAAGCTCATCCCAAATGGCTAAAAGGCAGAGCTGATGCAAATATTGAAGACTTGTTTATTGTCGTAGACGAGCGATGTGGCCCAGGACAATGGATATTCGGCCGTATTCAGGATACTAACAAAAACAATAATCAACCAAACTTAAAACTACTAATTCGTTCCACCAAAAGGATGTATGAAGACGGCGCTACTAGTGGATGCATATTCCGGATGGAGCCTACTGAACACGCTGTGAGTCAAAGCATAGCGGAGGTACAACCTCGACTAAAATTCTTCCAACGATTTTGTTCACACTCAAGAACATTCATCCTTTATGGGGGAGAATGTTGACGAAAATAACTATGTATGTATTCAACCACATTTGTGCTCAACAAAATTATCAACATCTTTTTTGTAATTTTTAAGTCTTTCATATTGCAAATTTTAAGCGCGTTAAATATGAGACCGAATACTGTAACATTGCAACGCATATATAAGTATATGTGCGAGTACTTTTTTGCTTCGCTTTGTTACACCGACGCACTTGTGCGTCCTTACCCACCTATCCACTGCTCAAGCTTCATGCGTTACATCGATGCACTTGTGCACTGATCGAACCGAATGTGGGAGCAAAGAATATGAAGCAAGCAGATAAGTACACGCACAATCGTTCGAACATGCGTTTGACCACCTGCAAATGATGCAAATGATGATGTATGGCGTTTAGGTGGTCAGTGACATCCAACATGTTCGATGGCTTGCAGCCAAAGCAAACCTATGTAGAAATGTTTTCCAATATGTTCATTATTTATTTGCAAATTTAAGCTAAACTATGGTTTGCCTGCTTTAATGCAAATTTAATTCGGTCTCTATTTTTTGGACTGTCAAACAGGATCCAAAATATCTAATATTGAAAATTTTCTTTCAACTGTGATAAATAAATAATTTTGTGAAACCACAGTAAAATAACTTAAACATTTTCTTTTCCTATTTCTAAATTCTTGAAATCTATTCAACCTGAATAATTTCTTGAACAGTGTGTTTAAATAACAAGGCAAACACTGCGCATAAATGTTAAATTTCAAAATTACTAGATTGCTATATTTTAATTAGTTTACCAAAAACATAGTTATGTACTTCTACTGTGAGCAAAAAGTTGAATACAAATAATCATCCTGTTTACAAATTATGTCCAAGAAATGTTCAGATAACACTGTGGAACAAATTCAGTTTAGCAAAAGTTCGATCGACTCTGAGAGTGAGGGGTAAAAATATAGGCTAAATTAGAAGACACGTATCGCAGCGCCTGCACGCAGAAAAAAGTGAGTGACAATGGGGTGACAATATTCGAAGAGGATCAAAATATTTTTGGGTATAAAACCATAGTATGATCCCCACAACCATAGCATGGTTCACCCACAACCATACTTTTATCCTCACAACAATAGTATGATTCACACTCAACCATACTAATATCTTCACAACTATATTTTGATCCTCACAACCATAGTATGTTTCTCAGACAACCATAGTATGATCCTAACAACTATAGTATGATTCACACGCAACCATACTATGATCCTCACAACAATAGTATGATTCACACTCAACCATACTATTGAATACAAATAATCATTCTGTTTACAAATTATGTCCAAGAAATGTTCAGATAACACTGTGGAACAAATTCAGTTTAGCAAAAGTTCGATCGACTCTGAGAGTGAGGGGTAAAAATATAGGCTAAATTAGAAGACACGTATCGCAGCGCTTGCACGCAGAAAAAAAGTGAGTGATAATGGGGTGACAATATTCGAAGAGGATCAAACTATTTTTGGGTATATAACCATAGTATTATCCCCACAACCATAGCATGGTTCACCCACAACCATACTTTTATCCTCAAAACAATAGTATGATTCACACTCAACCATACTAATATCTTCACAACTATATTTTGATCCTCACAACCATAGTATGTTTCTCAGACAACCATAGTATGATCCTAACAACTATAGTATGATTCACACGCAACCATACTATGATCCTCACAACAATAGTATGATTCACACTCAACCATACTATCAAAACCTTAGTATTGTTTTCATATAACCATAGCATGATCTTCACAACCATAGTATGATTCACACGCAACCTTGCTATTATCCCTACAACCATAGTATGATTCACTCAACCATACTATGATCCCAAAGTTATTTATTAGGATTGGGTAATGTTGTTATTTAAAAATAGAAATTTTTATCAAGCAAGTTTTATTTAGTTAATAGCCAGACAATAAGTTAATATACAGATTTTTAAAGAAAACACAATAAGAATCCCTCGAACTACCTTCCGATTGTTGTTGTTTTTTTAAATGGCATTCACTGTATCGTGGTATGTGTTTTTTTTCTATGTCAAAAAAACATACGCACACGCATACGTGTATGCTCTATAAAACCTGTTTTGTTATGTTCATAGTCGCAACCATACTGTATGATTGCCGTTATCATATTATTATTAACGTAAATTTTAAACAACAATACTTTCGTTGTGCCAACCATGTTTATACGGTTGCTACAACCGTATTTTCTTTTCTAAATTTGGCAATAATACTATTGTTACATTTAAACAATAGTAATATTGTCGCAATCATACTGTTGTCAAAATAAAATTCAAAAAACAATACTATGAAAGCTACGAACATGCTTTTATTGTCGAGAATATATTATTGTTGCGGTAACCATAGTGTGATCATATCTTTTCTCTGCGTGTGTTAATGTTAGTTCGAATTTTTTTCTCTCGACCTTCGAACTTTGCATCAAATGCCGATTTGCAGCATATTGTTTATATGGCGTTTAGGCTATAACTGTTCGACTAATTGATATTTTTTCAATCTGTAAAAGCCAAATTATTGCTAGAGACCTGCCCAATAATTAAAATTTTTTGAAAATTGATTTAGAAAATTTTTGAAGTGCTTGTGAAGCAAAATGTTGGAAAAATTTTTTTTTCATGCTTTTTGAAGTCTTTATTGCTTCCGGTTTGATCTATAATATGCTTCTCAGTTTCTTCAATAAATTTCATTTGAAAAGATACATGGTGGCTGATTAAAGCCGCTAAAAAAAACTTAATAACTTCTTTTTTATATAATGAATCTGGTTATTTTTTTATTTTGCATATTGATTTTTATATTTAACAAAACTGGTTAACAGGGACATTGAAAGAAGAATTTGAATTGTCAGCCGCTATCATGCAGTGAAGTCAAAAAGAGTATAGGCGCACGTTTGGCGGTAAGCCTCCGAGCAGATGGACCATAATGAGACTTCCTAACAATTTTGCTGAGCATGGGACATTCAAAAGAAAACCTTTCAGTTCGGACGGAGGAAAAAATCGCAGCAAGAGTTTCGACCAGAAGCTTATCTGCTCTAATGGGTATAAGCAGAAAGTCATTGCAGTCAATTATGCACAAAGATTTGGACTTATTTCCATATAAAATCCAAATGGCAACAAACTGAACGCAGCAGACTTCCTGATTCGCTTGGAAAATTGCCAGAAGATGCTTCAAGTGGTGAAAGAGGACGAAAACATGTTGAACTGACTTTTTATGTCTGACGAGGCCCATTTCGATTTAAACGGCAACATGAACAAACAAAATTGTCGAATATGGAGATCATCAAACCCACAGATACACCATAAGACGGATTACATACACTTTTCGTCACAGTGTGGTGTGCATTTTCATCACGAAGCATTGTTAGGCCCAACTTCTTCGAAGAAAACCGTCACACAGTTACTGAAACTGAAGACCGTTACTTGAGTATGCTGAGAGAGTTTTTCAATGCAAAATTACTCAAAATGATAATTTTTTTCAACTCCGAGTGGTTTTAGCAAGATTGTGCAACTCCTCACTCCAGCCGGTTATTACCGAATTGCAACGAAAATTTCCCAATAAGCTGATAGCCAGAAACTCCACATTCCGTTGGCCAAGTCGCCTGAACTAACTGCACCTAACTTTTTCTTGTGAAGTTATTGCAAACAGGAAGCCTAGAATGTAAAACCAACAAATTTGAATGAACTAGAGCAATCAATTCGAAAAATAATTGCAGTTTTCCAGTCTCAACTCGCCAAGCAGTAGTAATGCACCACTTTTTGGTAAGATGCCGCACATGCTACAACGAGCAGGGGGGTGGCATTAAATTCCATTATTTTTAAAACTAATTAAGCTATATTTAATAAAATTGAATGAGCTTTAACATGAATAAAAGAAAAATGAATTCCATAGACTGCAAAAGGTTATTTGAGTTTCTTAATATAGCAATAATCATCAGCTTAAAAAGACAACATTTGAGGCGCATTTCTGCTGACGAGGTTCAAAATACGTCCCGTATGTTCTAACGGGGCGATCAATAGTCAATATGAATTTGCGGTTACTCAAAATAGCGCAAATTTTCCTTCGAATCTTATTTTTTAGGAGCGCATCAGGCGGAACTGAAAAAAATAAAATTTTACAATTTTTTAGCTTAGGGACAATGGAGGCAATATAAGGTTCAGCTTGATCGAACATTCAGCTTGATCGAACTTTTGTTTCTGTTGTTGTTGCCCATGGTAGTCCGTCACAAATAAGGAAATTAAAAATATGTAAATTTAATGAAATAAGATGACAGACATATTGCAACTAATTCTTTTTAAATTACTTTCATTGTTTTTAATCTGTTGTGACAGTAGTGCGCATTATGGCAACGGAGCCGGCGTTAGACTTTAGGTCCCAGTCGGTGTGTATAATAGAGTGGAGTGAAAACATGCTTTTTTTATAATTTGAAAAAGTTAACCTCGGAAAGAGATGTAGTCTGGGGTCCTAAAGAGGGGAAAAATAAAGAAAAAAATTTAAAAAAATTTTTAGGGGTCGCGCCTCTCCCTAGAAATTTGGTAATTATCGCTATTTTGGCGTTGATTTTAGAAAAATCCTAAAAATTAACGACTTAACTTATTCGAAATTTAAAAGTTTGAGCTTGTTCAGTGCCCAAACAAAAGTATTTGAGGCAAATATGAGGATAATCGACTAATATTTGTAGCTTTGGTGGCGATTTCATTGTTCAGTCAATTTTCTGAAGAAGGGACGATTTGACTTATTTTACTTTTTGAAATTTTTGAACAATGAGAAAAATTTTTTTAAATTTTTTCATGCCCTTATTTCATTGTTTACGCTATTGCAAACATTTATTGACATAAAACTTTTTAGGATTTTTCTAAAATCAACGCCAAAATAGCGATAATTTCCAAATTTCGAGGGAGTGGCGCGACCCCTAAAATTTTTTTTAAATTTTTTTCTTTATTTTTCCCCTCGTTAGGACCCCAGACTACATCTCTTTCCGAGGTTAACTTTTTTTTTGAATTTCACTCCACCCTAGTGTATAAGTATATAAATTATATAGTGCACATTTTATTGATTTGAGAGGTGTTCCCCTAGCTGCTTAGTAAAATGTTGTGGGAATTTAGTAAGTACAATGTAAACTAAAAACTTCTATTGACTTTGACAAATATTTTTTGTTGTCTGTCGTGACGTGCGCATTATTGTTTTGCCTTAATATACATGACACTATGACAAAGTTGACTCATTTACACAACACTATATGTACTTAATTATTGCATCACTGAAAAACTCAAAAGATATTTAAACTGTTTTTAGATCTTAAATAAAAAGTTGCGTAACGCGTGTGTGCATAATAAACATGAGTGATCTGGACATTTTAATTAAAGAACAACGTGATTTGTTCGAGTTAATAAAAAAAATCAACGACGATTTAAAGCAAAAAATGATAGTGAAAAAACTCACGGTTATGTAAATGCATTAGCCCAAAGTGTTGATGAAATTTTCAACCGATTTAAGAATAAAAATAATACGATTGTGCGTTTGATAAATTATATTTCCCTCTAAGTCAATGATGTGCCGTAAATGAACCAAGGAGTGTATTTTGAATTCTCTAAAAAAATTTAAACGTTCAAAGGCAAACTAATCGACTGTTTTCCAGATCACTCAATGTCACTAGCACTTTTGTGGCACACAATAATCGTGCAGACACAACTATTGTCGCAGATTCAAAGCTACCTAAAATATCATTTCCAACATTTTCTTGAGAATATACGGAGTGGATAAATTTCCGCGACAAATATTTCTCCCTTGAATTCCCAAAGGATTCTCTAAATAAAATTTAAAAATTTTATTATTTTAAACGTGCACTTACTGGAGAAGCTGCTAATTTAATAAAAAATATTTCAGCTACAGAAGCTAATTATGACTCAACGGGGAAGGTTTTGGAATGCAGGTACCATAACAAGCGAATACTTTTTGGTAGTTTGATTTCCAAACTGTTCCATATTCAGAAACCTGACGGCAATTTTTATCCAATTGTAATTTATCCAACCAAATCACTTCTCTAAGTGCTCAATCTTTTGATTCCGTCTGATTGTAAAGTGATTTTCATTGGAAACGGTTGCGAAAATATATCCAAATATACTGTTAACCTTGACTTATTCTCCGGAAAAAAATGAGCGAGTACTGTCATGTACCGCTTGACTCTTTCTTCCAAACCCTTCATCTAAACTCATTACAATGCCAAATATTGAAACCGATAGTTTGGCTGATTCTTTCTACTACAAACCCGGTTCCATAGATATGATTCTTGGATCGGATGTATGTTCAAAAATAAAAAACCCCATCAGAGTCCTTTATTTATAACGACTTGTTCTTCCAAAATACATACTTTGGATGGGTATTTTCTGGACCTGCTAATTCCATTCCTGCAAGCAGAGTTAACATTAATAATGCAATTCTCAGATCATATTGCGAACCAGGAGAGAAAGTCACAAACCAAAACTTTTCTATGGAAAAGCAGAATTGTGAAGACTACTTTAAACCAACCACACAAACTAGAGAACCAGGTCAACATATGGCTAACTTACCAATTAAAACGATTCAGACTAAAGTAGCGGACCCTTTACTTCACTATAATGTTATGAATCATTTCAGACGCAATAGACAATCAAAACTTGCTGTTTGCAAACAAGTTTATGGACATATAGTACATTCGTCCAAAATTTGGTCTTACCCTGAGGATGACCGGCCGAACTCTTTCTTTTTTCCACACCAAAGTGCCGAAAGCAAAGAAGTAGCACCACTATGCTAGGAATTGTCTTCGATAGCGGCAGCCAAATTAACTACAACCAACCTCTAAACTTAGAGCTTTCTCTTCTTTCTGGAGTTCAAAAGGATATTTCCAGCATTATGAAGAAGCGGAGAAGGCATAATCTACAATTAAAAAATACGGGCTCGGTGATAGGAATAAGCAAAGCGTTACATACATCTACAAAGATGACAGAAACAGTCGCTTTTCCTCAGAAAGTCTTAAGCCATTTTGCTAAATCTATGAAATACCACTGCTAAGGACAGACTTCTAACCTTCGAAGAACTAACCACTTTACTTTGTCAAATCGAGAGATGTCTTAATTCCCGTCCCTTTTGCCCGCTATTATCAGACCCTTCCAACATTGAAGCTCTTACCCCAGCACACTTTCCCGTTGGTGAACCAACAACAACATTAATGGTCTCACCCACTGGAAAACTGTAGAGAAACTTAAGCAACATTTTTGAAAGAGATGGCACGTCGAGTACCTGAACCGACTTCAAGCCCATCCCAAATGGCTAAAAGGCAGAACTGATGCAAATATTGAAGACTTGTTTATTGTCGTAGACGAGCGATGTGGCCCAGGACAATGGATATTCGGCCGTATTCAGGACACTAACAAAAACAATAATCAACCAAACTTAAAACTACTAATTCGTTCCACCAAAAGGATGTATGAAGACGGCGCTACTAGTGGATGCATATTCCGGATGGAGCCTACTGAACACGCTGTGAGTCAAAGCATAGCGGAGGTACAACCTCGACTAAAATTATTCCAACGATAGGACGTCCTCAACCATTGTTCACACTCAAGAACATTCATCCTTTATGGGGGAGAATGTTGACGAAAATAACTATGTATGTATTTAACCACATTTGTGCTCAACAAAATTATCAACATCTTTTTTGTAATTTTTAAGTCTTTCATATTGCAAATTTTAAGCGCGTTAAATATGAGACCGAATACTGTAACATTGCAACGCATATATAAGTATATGTGCGAGTACTTTTTTGCTTCGCTTTGTTACATCGACGCACTTGTGCGTCCTTACCCTCCTATCCACTGCTCAAGCTTCATGCGTTACATCGATGCACTTGTGCACACTCCTTTCTTTACCATAGGTTCTGCCTTATGTAGAACTGATCGAACCGAATGTGGGAGCAAAGAATATGAAGCAAGCAGATAAGTACACGCACAATCGTTCGAACATGCGTTTGACCACCTGCAAATGATGCAAATGATGATGTATGGCGTTTAGGTGGTCAGTGACATCCAACATGTTCGATGGCTTGCAGCCGAAGCAAACCTATGTAGAAATGTTTTCCAATATGTTCATTATTTATTTGCAAATTTAAGCTAAACTATGGTTTGCCTGCTTTAATGCAAATTTAATTCGGTCTCTATTTTTTGGACTGTCAAACAGGAAACATCATAAGTATCCAAAATATCTAATATTGAAAATTTTCTTTCAATTGTGATAAATAAATAATTTTGTGAAACCACAGTAAAATAACTTAAACATTTTCTTTTCCTATTTCTAAATTCTTGAAATCTATACAACCTGAATAATTTCTTGAACAGCGTGTTTAAATAACAAGGCAAACACTGCGCATAAATGTTAAATTTCAATATTACTAGATTGCTATATTTTAATTAGTTTACCAAAAACATGGTTATGTACTTCTACTGTGAGCAAAAAGTTGAATACAAATAATCATTCTGTTTACAAATTATGTCCAAGAAATGTTCAGATAACACTGTGGAACAAATTCAGTTTAGCAAAAGTTCGATCGACTCTGAGAGTGAGGGGTAAAAATTTAGGCTAAATTAGAAGACACGTATCGCAGCGCTTGCACGCAGAAAAAAAGTGAGTGACAATGGGGTGACAATATTCGAAGAGGATCAAACTATTTTTGGGTATATAACCATAGTATGATCCCCACAACCATAGCATGATTCACCCACAACCATACTTTTATCCTCACAAC
>OY740722.1:3669087-3775764 GCA_963513945.1 Hydrotaea diabolus | reverse complement strand
ATATTTATATTTGTCATTGTGTTTGAAACTCCACGAATTATAATCAGTTGGGTTACATACACATTTCCATAGTGCAAATGTGCATTATGTGTCCAGGTAGCAGCCACCTTGTAAATATATCTAATATAACACACGGAGTTTTTCTTCTATCGGGTTTTTTTTAAGAAAAAAACTGATCATTAGTATAACAAAATGCGAATGGGATGCAACCAATTGCAAATGAAAGTTGACTTTATCCATAACAAAACCTTCAGTGGTTTTTTTTAGTTCAGTGCGAGATTTTTGTTTACACGCATTTGAAGTTGGTGATTTTGGAACGCTTCTATCAAGAAAAGATCATTGAAAAATTAATAAATTAATGCTTATTTATTATTATTATTCTGGAAAGTTGTGGTATCTTACAGTTTTTGGGGTCGAGGAATTCATTTCTAATAATTATTTTTACCTAAAACTCACGCTAGAGTTGTCATACAAACGGTGCTATTTTTCATAGAAAAAACGTTGTATTTACGTTTTTTTCACCAGTGGAATGGAACTAAAAGAGAAAAGAAATGAAATGTCATTCGCTGCTCAATATAAAGTGTCAAATTTTACAGCATTGCTGATCCAAAGAAAATGCTTATTATTTCTACTATAATATATTAAATTTTTTGGAATGAGTCCCTTAGATATTACACTGTGCGACAGACAAAATTGGGATGGGGTGAAACCAGCGGGGAAAGTTATATCGGTCAAAAACAAGTTATACGTGTTCCGGCGTTTCGCTGGGTCTCATCTAGGAATCGAGATATATCGATTTGAACTTAGTAAGTAGCGTATAGGAGAATTTGTCAATTTGTAGGTTCTTTTGTTTGACATAACTCGAGAACCACTAGTCCGATTTTGCTGAAATAAATATTGAAAAATTAAGAATTCCTTAATCTGATCATATAACGCTTTCGCAGTAACAAATTATGAAGAAAAAAATATTTTTTGCCTAGAAAATTTAATTTTTTTTTATTCATTAAAAATCAAAAACGAAAAAAAATGTCAAGTCCAATTACTTTACCGTAAAGTCACATAACCTGTGAGCAAAATGAGACATAGAGACATAATATTTATTATATATTATATATTTTTAACACGTAAAATTAAAAATATCAGGTTATTACATAGACACTTAAGTCATAAAAATCGATGAATTACTTTCTTGCGTGGTGGTTCGCCTACTTGTTCTGAGTCTTGCAATTGTCGTCTTAAATATCCATAGATGACATTAGGCTCCAAATTGTTGTCTTCTTTCAAAAGCTGGACAAGTTTTCCTGCTTCACGTTGAAACAAGTTTAATTCTGCAACAATCTTGTCCATTCTTGCTTGTGATATTGGAATTATTTTGTTCGATGGGCCGGCATCTGGTGTTGGTTCATAGGTAAATTTCGATTGATCCATTGTTGCAATAGAAAAATAAGTTTCTCTGTCAGGACTTGGAAGCGGTGGAATTGGTGTTTGATCCGAATGCGGTAGAGGTGTTTGTGCACTTTTAGGGAGATTTAAAGTCTTTGTTTGAGGCCTTTACGACTTGCTTTACTTATTTTGTTTGCACAAGCATAGCTGTTGTCGGAATTGTGCTGTCCTGGATCAGCCCAAAGCATCGGTACACCAAAAGAAAGTGAACTGCGTTTCCCTTGTATCCACATGATAAGAGCACGTTTTACAAATTTTGTATGGGGCCCACGAAACGCCGCGAATTATTTCGAAATCAAAATAAAGTTTACAAGCACGATTCATTTTCTCAGTGAGTAATTAAGTTATTGTTAAAAATCATCTTTTGCCACAACCGTAACAAAATAAATTGAGATTTTCTTTTACTTACTTTTTGCAGGCGTCGACAATTGTTGAGTGACAAAAATCGATCTATGAACACCTATAAATACTAGGTACTTTTAAATTTTTTAGGTACTTATGAATGGACGCATCTGTTAAGGGTGGCTATAAACCTGCAGCACGTATGCGTTTTAATTTTTTCAAAATGTTGCAAAACATTAGCACTCATAAATGTGTGGGGAATTTCTGTAAAAATCATCGGTAACAGAGCACGTCCCATTTTGCTCTTCAATTGACTGAACGGAGTACTATCATAAATGAACAAGAACAGGAATTCAGCGCCCACGCACATTTCTAAGCGTTTATTAGTTTGCTATCGCAATCATAAAAATGAAATATCCTTTTGCTTTTTACTTTTTTTTAATTCTGGGAATCAAAAAAAGGTCATCAACGTTTTTTCCAAAAAATGTTATACATATTTTTTCATATTTTTTTTTTCTTCATACAATTATTTATAATTGATAAACTGTTGCTTATTTAGCGAAACGTTATACAAACAGACTGAAGAAATTGTAATTCTTAATTTTTCAAAATTAATTTCAGTAAATCGGACAAGTGGTTCTCGAGTTATGTCAAACAGCCTACAACGTGACAAAATCCCTTATACGATACTTTCTAAGTTCAAAACGATATATCTTAGTTTTGACATGGTGTGGAAAATTTTAAAGGACATTATTCCAATAGAGGAGCATCAACTTCGTTGTGTTTCAAGACTGTATTAGATGTCCCTCCGGTATATTATTATGCACAAAATATGAAGGAGCATTTGAGAATACAATTTGAATAGCATTTGGGAAAATCTAGAGAATTGCCAAAAGTGGATGAGTTCTTTGAACTTTTAAACCAAATGCCGTATTTCCTGGAAGCAAGCAATAGAAGGTGGTAAAACATTCTTGTGTTCAGAGGTCTTGGGAGGCAGGCACAAAAATTGGAAATCGTCTAAAATATTACGTACATTATACTCAGGGCCAGGTAAATGACAAATCCCTCAAAAAATGCAACGCTGATTAAATGCCCATTGAAATGTTCAGTAGGTCACTAATTATATAGATGTTTCCAATTTCGAAGCCTCCTAATAAAGAGAAATGGGATAAGGTAATCGAACACAGTATATGTTCGAGTTGTTTAAATATTGGTTTTGACAAAAAGGCATTTTAAACAGATATATGAAAGGCATTTTAACTAATATAGCTTTGGCTGATCCAGAGTATAATATTCCAAGAGGAGTGGATTTACTGCTGTCGAATCAGTTTATTTTTGACCTCATATACGAAGGGAATATAAAAGATAATAGAACAAACACAAATTTTCAGAATACTTTATTAAGTTTAGTATACTCACTATAGTATCACCAGGATAGGAGGTTCTAACCAGAACGGAATACTGTCGTGAAAGTTCGAATTTATATGAAGATTTTTTGAAAATATTTTTGGACATGGAGGAAATTCCCATAATAAGTTTACGATTTCAGAAAAATAATGTGAAACATTTTTTGAGGAAAACACAAAAATAATTTTCGAAGGAAAATTTCAAGTAGCATTACCGTTTAGGAAAGGGGATAAGCTATTGGGAAATTCCAGCCAAGTTGGTAAACGTAGATTTTTTGGACTTGAAAGAAATTTTAAAAGAACCAAGAATTAAGGATTCCATATAATGATTTACGGGCCAATATCTAAAAATGGGTCATACGGAATTGGTTACAAATAATTCCGAAATAGAAAGTGACTATATGTTACCACATCATTGTGTTTTACCACCAGAAAGTACATCCACCAAATTTAGTGTGGTGTTTGACGCGTCGTGTAAAACGATCCATAACATATCATTGAATGATATTCTCCATACCGAGCCTAAAATTCAGGAGGATCTACTTAATATCTTATTGTGTTTAAGGAAACATCGATATGTTTTTCAGCTTTGGTTAAAAGAAGAGGATTGGAAATATCAGTTAAGTTATTGGCGCTGGGGTCCTAATGAATCTGTAAACGCTTATGCACTGAAAAGAGTAACGTACGGAACATCAGCCGCATCGTATTTGGCTGAGAAGTGTCAGCAAAAGATTGCCGATTGGAATCCAACAGAATCTTATGCAATAAAGTGTGACTTTTATATGGATGATTTAATTACAGGAGGTTACACTCTAGCATCAGTTTAAAAACTGCTCAAAAATATTTGAAGAAGAAATGAAGTGCAAATAATTAGCGAAAACTTTTAAATTTTAAACGAATTATATATTTGTAGACACCTTATTTGTGTATAACTAACGCAGATTGAATGGTTTTTGTGATGCTTTCATTAAAGCATATGGTGCAACTATTTATGAGCGGTCAGTGGATAGTGCAAGTAGCATAATAACCAAACCAAGTGTGGCGCGAAATAAAATTTTGGCTTTGCCCAGATTAGAACTTTACTCGAGTGTGTTGTTAGTATAGTTAATAAAGGTTGTTACTAAGAGCATAAAAACAGATGTGGATAATGTATACTATTATTCAAACTCCTCCATTGTTTCAAGCTAGATAAAATTAGATCCAAGAAAAGATCATTGAAAAATTAATAAATTAATGCTTATTTATTATTTTTATTCTGGAAAGTTGTGGTATCTTACAGTTTTTGGGGTCAAGGAATTCATTTCTAATAATTATTTTTACCTAAAACTCACGCTAGATAGAGCTGACATACAAACGGTGCTATTTTTGGTGATTTTGGAACGCTTCTATCAAGAAAAGATCATTGAAAAATTAATAAATTAATGCTTATTTATTATTATTATTCTGGAAAGTTGTGGTATCTTACAGTTTTTGGGGTCGAGGAATTCATTTCTAATAATTATTTTTACCTAAAACTCACGCTAGATAGAGTTGTCATACAAACGGTGCTATTTTTCATAGAAAAAACGTTGTATTTACGTTTTTTTCAGCAGTGGAATGGAACTAAAAGAGAAAAGAAATGAAATGTCATTCGCTGCTCAATATAAAGTGTCAAATTTTACAGCATTGCTGATCCAAAGAAAATGCTTATTATTTCTACTATAATATATTAAATTTTTTGGAATGAGTCCCTTAGATATTACACTGTGCGACAGAAAAAATTGGGATGAGGTGAAACCAGCGGGGAAAGTTATATCGGTCAAAAACAAGTTATACGTGTTCCGGCGTTTCGCTGGGTCTCATCTAGGAATCGAGATATATCGATTTGAACTTAGTAAGTAGCGTATAGGAGAATTTGTCAATTTGTAGGTTCTTTTGTTTGACATAACTCGAGAACCACTAGTCCGATTTTGCTGAAATAAATATGGAAAAATTAAGAATTCCTTAATCTGATCATATAACGCTTTCGCAGTAACAAATAAATTTATGAAGAAAAAAATATTTTTTGCCTAGAAAATTAAATTTTTTTTTTATTCATTAAAAATCAAAAACGAAAAAAAAATGTCAAGTCCAATTACTTTACCGTAAAGTCACATAACCTGTGAGCAAAATGAGACGTAGAGACATAATATTTATTATATATTATATATTTTTAACACGTAAAATTAAAAATATCAGGTTATTACATAGACACTTAAGTCATAAAAATCGATGAATTACTTTCTTGCGTGGTGGTTCGCCTACTTGTTCTGAGTCTTGCAATTGTCGTCTTAAATATCCATAGATGACATTAGGCTCCAAATTGTTGTCTTCTTTCAAAAGCTGGACAAGTTTTCCTGCTTCACGTTGAAACAAGTTTAATTCTGCAACAATCTTGTCCATTCTTGCTTGTGATATTGGAATTATTTTGTTCGATGGGCCGGCATCTGGTGTTGGTTCATAGGTAAATTTCGATTGATCCATTGTTGCAATAGAAAAATAAGTTTCTCTGTCAGGACTTGGAAGCGGTGGAATTGGTGTTTGATCCGAATGCGGTAGAGGTGTTTGTGCACTTTTAGGGAGATTTAAAGTCTTTGTTTGAGGCCTTTACGACTTGCTTTACTTATTTTGTTTGCACAAGCATAGCTGTTGTCGGAATTGTGCTGTCCTGGATCAGCCCAAAGCATCGGTACACCAAAAGAAAGTGAACTGCGTTTCCCTTGTATCCACATGATAAGAGCACGTTTTACAAATTTTGTATGGGGCCCACGAAACGCCGCGAATTATTTCGAAATCAAAATAAAGTTTACAAGCACGATTCATTTTCTCAGTGAGTAATTAAGTTATTGTTAAAAATCATCTTTTGCCACAACCGTAACAAAATAAATTGAGATTTTCTTTTACTTACTTTTTGCAGGCGTCGACAATTGTTGAGTGACAAAAATCGATCTATGAACACCTATAAATACTAGGTACTTTTAAATTTTTTTGGTACTTATGAATGGACGCATCTGTTAAGGGTGGCTATAAACCTGCAGCACGTATGCGTTTTAATTTTTTCAAAATGTTGCAAAACATTAGCACTCATAAATGTGTGGGCAATTTCTGTAAAAATCATCGGTAACAGAGCACGTCCCATTTTGCTCTTCAATTGACTGAACGGAGTACTATCATAAATGAACAAGAACAGGAATTCAGCGCCCACGCACATTTCTAAGCGTTTATTAGTTTGCTATCGCAATCATAAAAATGAAATATCCTTTTGCTTTTTACTTTTTTTTAATTCTGGGAATCAAAAAAAAGGTCATCAACGTTTTTTCCAAAAAATGTTATACATATTTTTTCATATTTTTTTTTCTTCATACAATTATTTATAATTGATAAACTGTTGCTTATTTAGCGAAACGTTATACAAACAGACTGAAGAAATTGTAATTCTTAATTTTTCAAAATTAATTTCAGTAAATCGGACAAGTGGTTCTCGAGTTATGTCAAACAGCCTACAACGTGACAAAATCCCTTATACGATACTTTCTAAGTTCAAAACGATATATCTTAGTTTTGACATGGTGTGGAAAATTTTAAAGGACATTATTCCAATAGAGGAGCATCAACTTCGTTGTGTTTCAAGACTGTATTAGATGTCCCTCCGGTATATTATTATGCACGAAATATGAAGGAGCATTTGAGAATACAATTTGAATAGCATTTGGGAAAATCTAGAGAATTGCCAAAAGTGGATGAGTTCTTTGAACTTTTAAACCAAATGCCGTAACCAGAACGGAATACTGTCGTGAAAGTTCGTATTTATATGAATATTTTTTGAAAATATTTTTGGACATGGAGGAAATTCCCATAATAAGTTTACGATTTCAGAAAAATAATGTGAAACATTTTTTGAGGAAAACACAAAAATAATTTTCGGAGGAAAATTTCAAGTAGCATTACCGTTTAGGAAAGGGGATTAGCTATTGGGAAATTCCAGCCAAGTTGGTAAACGTAGATTTTTTGGACTTGAAAGAAATTTTAAAAGAACCAAGAATTAAGGATTCAATATAATGATTTTCGGGCCAATATGTAAAAATGGGTCATACGGAATTGGTTACAAATAATTCCGAAATAGAAAGTGACTATATGTTACCACATCATTGTGTTTTACCACCAGAAAGTACATCCACCAAATTTAGTGTGGTGTTTGACGCGTCGTGTAAAACGATCCATAACATATCATTGAATTATATTCTCCATACCGAGCCTAAAATTCAGGAGGATTTACTTAATATCTTATTGTGTTTAAGGAAACATCGATATGTTTTTCAGCTTTGGGTAAAAGAAGAGGATTGGAAATATCAGTTAAGTTATTGGCGCTGGGGTCCTAATGAATCTGTAAACGCTTATGCACTGAAAAGAGTAACGTACGGAACATCAGCCGCATCGTATTTTCAGGAGGATTTACTTAATATCTTATTGTGTTTAAGGAAACATCGATATGTTTTTCAGCTTTGGGTAAAAGAAGAGGATTGGAAATATCAGTTAAGTTATTGGCGCTGGGGTCCTAATGAATCTGTAAACGCTTATGCACTGAAAAGAGTAACGTACGGAACATCAGCCGCATCGTATTTGGCTGAGAAGTGTCAGCAAAAGATTGCCGATTGGAATCCAACAGAATCTTATGCAATAAAGTGTGACTTTTATATGGATGATTTAATTACAGGAGGTTACACTCTAGCATCAGTTTAAAAACTGCTCAAAAATATTTGAAGAAGAAATGAAGTGCAAATAATTAGCGAAAACTTTTAAATTTTAAACGAATTATATATTTGTAGACACCTTATTTGTGTATAACTAACGCAGATTGAATGGTTTTTGTGATGCTTTCATTAAAGCATATGGTGCAACTATTTATGAGCGGTCAGTGGATAGTGCAAGTAGCATAATAACCAAACCAAGTGTGGCGCCAAATAAAATATTGGCTTTGCCCAGATTAGAACTTTGCGCGAGTGTGTTGTTAGTATAGTTAATAAAGGTTGTTACTAAGAGCATAAAAACATATGTGGATAATGTATACTATTATTCAAACTCCTCCATTGTTTCAAGCTAGATAAAATTAGATCCAGCGAGATTAAAAAATATGTGTCTAACAGAGTAAGTTATATTCAGACGTAAAGCGAAATCTCTAAATGGAGACATGTAAGATCCGAGGAATATCTGGCTGATTTCATATCAAGAGGATTATTAGGCAAACAAATTATTGGAAATGAATTTTGGTTTGAAGGTCCAACATATCTACGAGAACAGTTAGATTTTTAGTTAGATTATAGGGAAAATATTTTTTAAGAGCAATCAATATGAGGAAAAACTAACCACAAGAATTAATTTTTATGTCTGCAAAAGGTGGAGACATATATTTTAAAATATATTGAAATAGCGCATAAAATTGTAATAAAAACGTTTATTTATTACAGGAATCAAGCGATTGAAGGTTTAGTTAAAGATATTCCATCTTTACATTTTTTTTCAAAGTTGAAAGTGATAAACTCAAAAGAAAAGGTAAATAAGTCATCGTTTCTGCGTACTTTATGTTCAGTACCAGATTCTGAATGTATTATAAGAGTTAGGGTAGATTAGAAAAGAGTTCTCTTCCATGTGATACGAAACGCACTATGGTCAGTAGAGCAATTACATGTCGAACATTTGGATGTAGAGCCCCAAGGGTAATTGGCAATATTAAAGCAACAGTTTTGGCCTTTTCGTGGATGACAATTGGCAAATATAGTCGTCAAGAAATGTTATAGATGTTTTAAAGTAGAGCCAAGGACCCTGCATCAGCTGATGGATAATTTAGTAAAAGATCGTGCTATTAGAACTCGACCTTTCTCGATTTTTACGGGCCCATAATGTTTCATTATAAAATCACGGGGAAAAAGAAAAATCATACGTTTGAGTTTTCGTATGTTTTGCCACATAAGCAGTTCATTTTGAGGTGGTATATATGTAGCTAGGCGATGGAGCCCACTAAACGTTTTTCGGATAATGGAACAAACTTTGTAGCCTTAATGAAATAAGAAAAACTTGGTTCGCATAGAGTCGGATTATGGGAAGCTTGCCTAGAATCCGTTAAAAATCATTTCTATCGAGCTACAGAGGGAACAATATCATACGAGGAACTACTGACTTCAGTTACTCAAAAAGAGACAATATTAAATTCAAGACCATTATGTTGGGTAAACCAACTAAGTGCTTGCAAAATTCAGCAGCAAACACTAAAAAATACGAAAGAATCGATAATCCATCTTTTATTAATATTTATGATTTTAGACAGAATGTTAATAATCAACATAAAAATAAAAGTCAAATAGAATTAAGATTTAAAATAGTATAGCCCTTTTGGTTATTATGTTATATACCCGATCAGGTCTTAATTTAGTATAAATAAGATCAAAACTATTGCAGGAATCTTCTTCGAAGAGGTATCGGCGGTTGGTCTTAGTAAGACGGTATGGAACGTGATGGTACACATCAACATTACGGTTCTAGACGAAGCTATCAGTTGTATGCTGTACAAAGTGTAGAATATTAAGTGTAGTGTAGGGTATTAAGCTGAAATAAGCTGTTACTCTCTGTTGCATCAACCGAAAGAGCAAATAGATCCGAATTTGCGTTCATGTATTTATTTATCAGTCGTTATTTGGGTTGATGGATGAAGAGCATGCTGAAAGGTGAAGAACAACGAACAGAAGGAAGACTACTTGCTTAACATGGTGAAAAATCAATTATGTCTACAAGCCACGACATTAAATATTTTCAAGCAGCAAAACAAGTGGGTATTCAAGAATATGAATATTTTGATGGGTGCTATTATTACATTAGAGAAATCTGTCAGAAAACTGGAAGACACAGAAGTGTTAATTGGGACTATTACAAAAATGTTGGAGTCCTTTGAAGAAATTCAAAATGGAAAAATAGGAGCATTATTTCATTTTAAAAATAATTTTCTGACGGAAATACTACCGGTTAAATAGTTCAAAGACCAAATCAAGACCATCACATCGATCCTAAAATCACTTATGAGATTTTTAGCTCAGATTTCTGTCGAACTGGCGAAGATAGCACACGTTTCGCTGGAAACCTCAGACAAATTCATTGTATTTAATATCCTTATTCCGCTGATGAACAGTGAATTATTTCAAGCATATGAACTATATTCATATCCAACGATTTATGACGGATTTTCTGTAAATTTACATCCAAGCAGAAGGTATTTCTTGATAGACAGCTTAGATGACAATCAATTTAATCGTTGCCAAAAAAATGAAGTACATAATACTATGTAATCAGATTCACTCTCTCTTTAATACAAGCTCATCTTCAAATTGCGAAGTAAACTTATGTTTGAAGCAAGAACGATCTGGGATGAGTGTAGCAATCAACGGATTTCACAATTACTGGCAACAAATCCATTTCTTAACTACTTGGATATTTTTACTCTACAAAAGAACAAGTGCGGAAATTAAATGCAACGGGAAAAAACAACACGTTTCTCAGAAGAACACAGGCATTCTGAAAATCCAACCACATTGTTATTTGGAATCAACAGGAATATGTCTATGGGCATGTGTCTCCTAAATTTACCATGTGTTTCCGAAATTCTCAACCTGTCAACATTTATGCCGAATCCAACACATCTCGAATTTAATGCTGAGAAATATATAATATATATAGAAATATACATAATATTTACATATATTGAAATATATAAAGAAAACCTGACATTACTAAACCGTACAATATATTAGGCTTCCGCCGCAGCTGATATGCATCATCTCACACGCTACGATATCAGTACGTCAACAATCATCATTATAATACTAGTAGCCTTGATTTGTATCCTGAAAAAGATGAGCCAGTTGCCGTCTACATATTTGCCAGCAGCCATCACGCTATCGCGATTAGGATAGGGTATATTCAATTCAGATAATTGTATAATATTTTGCTAAATTTTGTATTAAAAGACTAGGATCATTTGTCTGTTAGAATTAATAAATATTTTAAGGACACGTTATAAATTAATTTTTGTTGTTGTAATTAATAAGAAGAGAAAAACCCCTGTGAACTTTTGTTGATTGGTACCAAAATAAGTTACTATTTTTATATGAACTATTACGTATTTTAAAAGAAGGGAATCTTTAGAAATAAGTGGAAATACGATAGGAACCACTTGCACAAAAATAATTTAGTTCTCATACAACTCTCAACAAACTATGTCTTTGCAAGTTTTATCTAAATCGG
The DNA here is from genome assembly GCA_963513945.1 of Hydrotaea diabolus. Classification (NCBI taxonomy): domain Eukaryota; kingdom Metazoa; phylum Arthropoda; class Insecta; order Diptera; family Muscidae; genus Hydrotaea; species Hydrotaea diabolus. The sequence goes on along the minus strand of OY740722.1, from coordinate 3,764,266 downwards.
AACCGATTATCTTCAATCTTCGTTACTTCCATCCTTGCTCCTAAAAAGTAACGTGTGCCAATTTTCATAGAAATTGGTTGTAATGTGTGACAGCTAGAGCTACAAAAATGGATGAACACATGTTTGTGCAAGCTATATCTAAATCTGAACCGACTTACTTCGGTCTCAGTTCCTTCCTTCCCTGGTCCAAAAAACTAAAGTTTACAAATTTCATCAAGATTGGATGTAATATGTGGCACCTAGCGTTCCAAGCTAAAATAGGATAAACATATTATTGTCCAAGCTAAATTTTAATCTTGGTCCAAAAAATTGAAGTATGCCTGATTTCATCAATATGTGGCAGCTGAAGCTACAAACAAAAAATAGGAAAAATAAATGTTTGCGTGAGCTTTATCTAAATGTAAGCGTTTTTCTTCGAATTCAATAAAGTCCTTTCGTTGTTCAAAAAAAAAACGTGTGCAAAATTTATTCAATCTTGGCTGTAATGTTTGACAGAGCCGATTTCCTTCAATCTCAGACACTTCCATTCTTGGTCCAAAAAAACTATTCCAGTAGAATAGACCTTTTCTATGAAGCCCATCCTTGGTGCAAAATACTAAGGTGTGCCAAATTTCATTGAGATTGGATGCAATATTAAACTTCTACAGCTAATAACACAAAAATGGATGAACACATGTTTGTGCAAGCTATATATAAACCCAAACCGACTTTCATCGGTCTCAGTCTCTTCCTTCCTTTGTCCAAAAACTGAAGTGTGCGAAAAAACTGAAGTGTGTGTATATAGTATGTATGGCACCTTTAGCTTCAAACTAGAAATGGGATAAATTTGAAGCGATATTCTTCAATTTAAATAAAGTCCTTTCGTGGCTCAAAAACGGACGTGTGCCAAATTTCATCAAGATTAGATGTAATATCTTTTTTTTTAATTAGGCAACACTCAGGGGTTTTCCCGTATACATGCAATGCATTGCGTTGGTCGTTGGAAAGCAAGGGATCGAAGGGGGAAAGAGGGAGTAATGTTTATTGACATTCGTCTTGAATTTCTGGATGTCTTAATTGGTGGGAAATACATTTGCCGTACGGGCAAAAAACAAATTTAATCTAGAGTTGGATAACCTACTGTCACCTATCAGCACCATCGCTCTCTTTGGACACGGTCCAGGAGCTCCAAAGATAATTTTGGAGCACCTGCCCATATATGAGAGTTGTATTCCATCTTTGGCATGCTGTAGGTTGTATAGATATCAAAAAGATCAGAAGGAGTGAAATATATCTTCCACCTCGTTAGGAAGCCTATACACTTGAGTGCTTCCTTCGACACTTCGAATACATGTCTCGTCCAACGAGCGTCTCATTTTATTTTCATGCCCAGAACATCATGAGCATCTGATTGTTCGACATCCAAACCATCGATATATAATGACGACACTCTTGGGTCAGTGAATCACTTGGGAGACAACCAGCATCACTTTTTCCCGCATTAAAATCTACTCTATTCACTCGACCCCAGTTGGAAATGGCCAGTAAATCCCGGCCAAGCGTCTCTTCCATTATTTGCCTTTTGTCTTCAATATCTTGTAGACTCGGCCTACGGTCGAATGAATATAAATGACATAGGTTGCTGTCATCCGCGAAAGAGTAGATTGGATTCACTTTCTGACCCAAAATATCATCAATAAAAATGAGAAATAATAAGGGAGCAAGGACAGAGCCTTGTGGCACACCTGCGGTCAGCCTATATTTATTGGATGAGAAACCATCTACAACAGCTCGTATAGTGCGATCTCTAAGAAAGCTCGATATAAATCAAACAAATGTATTACCGACACCAAACGCGATCAGCTTTGATAAAAGTGCACTGTGCCAGACTCTATCAAATGCCTTGGATATATCCAGAGCCACGAACTTACTCTCGAGACACTTTTCAGCAGTGGGTGCTGACAGTATCGCTTGAAAAGACAAAGTATCGGTAACCCTAAATAATTAGGATGATTTTTGGAACGGAATTTATACATCTATAGGTAGTTGTTATATGTTATGGCTTTAAGTACATTTAAAGCTAGAGCTACAAAACATAAAATCGGATTAAGATATGAGTGTGGGAGTTACATCTAAATCTGAGCAGATTTTCTTTGATTTTAACACCGTCCTTTGTATTTTAAACAACTTACGTATGTTTAAATTTCATCAAGATTAGATTTAATTTGTGGCTTCTAGAGCTAAAGTAATAAAATCAAATCAATATATTTTTGTGGGTACTATATCTAAATCCGAAACGAGTTTCTGCAGTTTCACTAACTTTCTCCGCTGGTTCGTAAACCCAAGGTATGCCAATTATCAACAAGGTGGGATGTAAAGTAATATGTGGCTTCCAGAGTTAAGATATAAAATCGGATGAACATATATGCTATATCTATATCTTAATCCTTTAATTTCAACAACTACATTGATTGGCACATAACGCTTAATCGTTCTCAGTTTAATCAAGATTGGATGTAAGATGTCGCTGGAGTTAAAAACAAAAAATAGGGTGAACATTTATGTTAGTGCAACATCTAAATGTAAATCGATATTTCCTAATTGAACTTCAAAAACAAACTTGTTAATGAACTAATGTCGATCTTGGCCGAATGCCCTGCAATTCGGGATGAGCAGAATATCTAATTAAAAAGTGGTTTTTGAACACCTTTGACGAACTCTTAATTTACCCAGTAGAGGTGGAGGGTAAAAGAAATTGTGAAGTGAACACAACTATCCGTTTAAATCATATCATATTGCATCTTCTTGGATTTGTGGGATTCCTTTCATTATAAAAGTACTCAGGCCTCCCGCAACATCACGTGGCAGCTATATCTGAATCTGAACCGATTTTCTTTAATTTTAATAATGTCCTTCCGTGGTCTAAAAAACTAAGGTGTGCCACATTTAAATAATTCAATTGATAAGATTGGATGCAGTATGCTTCTTCTAAAGACAAAAACATAAAATCGGATCAACATATATGTGTCGAACAATATAACGTCACTTACGTCATTCCTTGGTCTAAAAAACTTACGTGTGCTAAATTTCATTAAAATTTAATACAATATGTGACTTGTAGAGCTAACGGCATAAAATCGAATGACCATATGTATGCGTGAGCTATATGTAAGTCTTTACCTATTTCTTTTAATTTCAGTATCATGCTTCGTTGGTTCAAAAGAACTCACTCCTGCTAAGTTTTAACTAGATTGGATGTAAGATTTGGTTTCTAGGGCTAACAACATATATGTAATGTCGGGCAATCATGTATGTGGGGCTACATCTACAGGTTGTTTTTTAGACGTGTGGTTTTTAATCTGGACACATTTTTTTTGGATTTGATTTATGATCAGTTTGGTTTTCCATTTCGTAATAAATTGACTTTGGAACAACTTTTGCAAATCGTGGTGAATGGGCCAAACACATGATGACCACCGATTCTGATTTAAACATGAAAATTTTGTTCTGCGATAAAGCTCACTTTTGGTTGAATAGGAACGTTAATAAACAAAATTGTTGCATATGGAGTACTGAAAATCCACAAGCCATTATTGAGATGGCGTTACATCCTCAAAAAGTCACTGTTTAGTGTGCACTATTGGCAGAGGGTATCATTTACCCATATTTCTTCAAAAATGAAGCCGGCCATAGTGTTACAATCAATGGGGAAGCCGGCCATAGTGTTACAGTCAAATAGAGCCATGATTAATGACTTTTTCGTGTCTGAATAAGAGAATGTTGATTTGGAGACTTCTGGTTCCCACATACATGCAACACAGCCAACGAAACAATCAATTTATTGAAGGAAACTTTTGGAAATAAGAGAATGTTGATTTGGAGACCTTTGGTTTCCACATACATGCAATACAGCCAACGAAACAATCAATTTATTGAAGGAAACTTTTGATAAGCGCATTATCTCGCGTCGTGGGCATATGTGTGGGGTTATGTGAAGCCGCTTGTCTATGCAGATAAACCGGACACGTTTGACGCCTTGGAGGAGAATATTCGGCGCGTTATTGCTGACATACGGCAGCAAATGCTGCAAGAAGTGGTTGAAAATTGGGCATCTCGGTTGGAATTTTATTCGAGCCATCCGCGAGGGCCACGCGCCCTAAATCACTTTTAAAACATAATGGTTAATCCTTATCTTTAAATAAAAGCTAAATTCTTGACCATAACATTAAATTATATGCGTTTTTCTTCTTCTTAAAAACCACGCGTCTAAAAAACACACCCTTTAGTTCTGAACCAAGTTTCTTCTATTTTAACAGCGTTCTTCGTGTTCCAAAAAAATTAACGTGTTCCAAAAATCATCAAAATTGGATATAATATAATAACTAGAGCATGAATTCGGGTGAACATATGTTTGTGGGAGCTATATCTCAACCGATTTTCTTCAATTTCAGTAACCTCCTACCTTATTCCAAAAAACTGACGCTTGCGGAATTTTATTAATATTATTTTAATATGTGTCAGATAAAGCTAAAAAACATTATATCGAATTAACATATTTGCGCGAGCAATATCTGAATCTAAATATGTTTCGTTGGTTCAATCAACTGTATGCTAAATTTAAATGTGGGAGCAATTTTAATAGCGTCATTCGAGGTCAAAAAAACTAGCGTGTGCTTAGTTTAATCATGATTGGATACAATAAGTGACTTCTAGTGCTAAAGAAGTAAATTTGGATGAACATACATGTGTTGGATCTAAGTCTAAATTTGAAACAATTTTGTTTTCAATAACAAACACGTCCATCCTTAGTCTAAAAAACTTAAATCTGCAAAATTTCATGAAGATGGTACAAAAATCGAGACCTGTATTTTGGTTACAAGCTTTAAATGGACGGACGGACGGATTGACATCATCTAATCAAATAAGTTAGTGATTCTGAATCGATTAGTTAAGTTAAAGGTGGGTCTAGCTCAAATATTTTGCGTAGGTACAAACATTTTCTATAAGACTAACTGTTCCACAGAGTGGTGTAGGGTATAATTAAGAGTTAGTAATGTTGATGTTAAATGGATTAGTGTCATTATGTGTGTAACGGTGTAAGATAGTATACGTTAATATGATTTCATAGGTAAATAATACACGTTTTTTTCGAACATCTAACGCCGAATTTACAACCATTTTCATTGATTTGTATCAAACTTGGCCGTTCTTACATAAGGGCCATGCACTGCTTAAACTTCAATAGCGTTTAATATAACGAACTGATTATAAAGTAATCAGTTCTTAAATGTAAGTACATATGTTTATAATATCCACCAAAAACTTTTACTTTTAAGTTTAAAAAGGGCACGTAATTGCATGATAATGCATGTATGTACATGTGCCTAACAATTTTCATGCATTAAAAATCGGTTTGCACTCCTCTTAAAGTTATTTCAAAATAATACGAGTTTTTACAACATTAACAGTGATCCCTGTACAATATTTATAATCAAAAACACAATTTTGAAATCACTAATATGTTTACCATTTTAATATTAAACTTTGTTTAGAAAATCCGTTCTGTGTTTGACATATTTTGAATGTTAATAATTACTGCCAAATAATTTAACACGGTACAACACAATTTATTGATTCATTTTTCATTTCGTGTTTGGTGCTATCCATAGCCCTTTAATTATGAATATTGGAGAAAACAGTAATCTAATGTAAATCCACTCATCTGCTTCTAATAAATGCTCAATAAAATACTTTGTTGAATAATTCACTCAAAATTATGAATACGAGTATATCAAGAGACATGTTTTCATAGGTTCAGTGATGAAAGAAATATGATGTCAAATTTTAAGTACATTCCAAGATTTTGGAATCTATAATTTTGAAATTATTAAAATTTTTTTAGTAAAACCCATGACTCAAACGCATAGCAAAATTTTTAAATTAATGCAATGCTTATAAAATCTATGGCATAATTTCGAACAATTGCATAAAATGGACATTAGACACACATTTTGACTTCTACGAAAGATAAAATAATTTAGCATTTAATTCCAGTTCGCAACAACTACTCTCATTCAGTTCAGACTTTAAAAGAGGTACACCTGAGATTCCAAAGACGGCAAATTTTGTCTTTTTATTGATATTTTCCTGCAGTCGGGTTGTTTGTAGTTACAATATATCTAACAGGGATTGATACGAGGCTGCTATATATATTTCTGGCCTAATAATGAAAATGGGAATATTTATCATCAAAAATGGTTTTACTGTTTTTCAAATTATTCTCATGCATGATTTATACACTTTTGCATGCGCTCAAACCAATTTTCGAAGCACTATTTCCACATCGTTTGAGGCACCTCCAAAACATGGTTTTTGAACGTCCAACAGCATCTTGACCACGCATTTTTTTCTTGATGTACGGGAATAAGAAGTCAGATGACCTATCAATTCGATGGTATACCACTCAGAATTGACCGTCCTACATTTCTCAAGAGGAACAATCGCCACATGACCAGTTTTGCCGAAGAAACAGGCGACCATTTGCTTCGAACTGCTTCTTCCAAGAACAATTTCCTTTGGATTTGGCTCTTCTTCGAAACCCACACGGTCGATTGCTATTTTGTTTCGGGCTCATACGCATAGATCCATGATTCGTCACCTGTGACGATCCTATAAATGTCTTTTGAAGCACCGCGATCGTATTTTGTCAAAATTTCGTTGCACCAATCGACACGATCCTTTTTTTGAGCGATTGTGAAATTGTGCGGAATCCAACGAGAACAAACCTTTTTTACGGCCAGATGTTCATGCAATATCGAATGTATGCTGGTGGAAGAAATGCCCAAAGATGCCTCTATCTCACGGTATGCCCCATAACGATCTTGCATTATCAGTTAACGTACGGCATCAATGTTCTCTGGCACAACAGCCGTATTTGGACGACTTTTACGACCTTCGTCTTATTTAATATTATTATTTAATAATCTATTTGTGCACCAAAGAGATTGTTATATTTATTATGGAAATGAAAGATCTAATATGTGCATTCTTTTTAGTCTTCTTACTTCATCACTATCGTCTAAAATTGTTATTGCCAGAACATTAGGGTGATTGCTAAGTCTATTTAAATAATTCAAGCTGTATCGTTTTATTTCATCTCTAATATAAGGGACACTAAGGTCATTGGATTGAGTTGTTTTTTAACAAACCAGGGGCACCAACAATTAGTCTCAGAGTCTTAGACTGATATTTTTGGCGAATATTTACGTTTGAGTAAGAGGCAGTTCCCCATAGTTGGATCCCATATGTCCAAACAGGTTTTAAAATTGTTTTGTACAGAAGCACCTTGTTTTCTATACTTAACTGCGATTTTGGGCCCAGAAGTCAGTAAATTTTTTATTCTTAATATCTAGTTGCTTTCTTTTCGCGGTAATATTATCTTTCCACGTTAACCTTTTGTCAATATGCAGGCCCAGATATTTTACAGTAGTGTATTTGGGAATGACGACTCCATTAAAAAAGACAGAGGGGCAGTGGCCCTCTTTAAGCGTATATGTCACATGAGTCGATTTGTCTGTATTTACTTTTATGTTCAATTTATTAAACCAATTTTGCATGGTGTCTAGTTGCCTTAGGACTACATGGGAGGCCTGTGTAGGAGAATTTTTGGCAGCTAGAATTGCTGTGTCGTCAGCGTATGTCGCAATCGTGACATCAGAGTTCGTAGAAAAATCGGAAGTATATAAAGTGTTCACAACTTGACCTAAAACACTACCTTGTGGGACGCCAGATTTAATAGCACCAGTTTTATAATCTTCATTGTTTATGTTTACATAGAAGCTATGTTCAGTTTAATATAAGTATAGTGTTAGGTAAAACGACGTAGACAATGCCTTTTTAACTTAAACAGAAGACCCTCGTGCCAACCACGGTCAAAAGCTTGCATTACATCCAGAAATACCGACGTACAAAAACTTTTGGTTTTCAGAGCACGTCTTAATGTTTTTACGACTCTATGGCATTGTTCTGGAGTTCTGTGTTCATGCCGAAATACAAATTGGTGATCAGGTATTATTTTCTTACTTTCAAGTATAGACAACAACATTTTCTGGAAGAGGCGTTCAAATATTTTTGAACAAATCGGTTATAAACTAAAGGTAAAGATTTGATAACCTTAGCATCAAAATTATCATAGCCTGGGAACTTTTTGGCGTTTGACTTTTTTATCTCAACCTTCACTTCCTGAAATGTAAGCGATTTTATTGGTTTACTCATTTGGCAAGAAAAATCTAGGAACTTGAATATTTCTTCTGCTTCTATTAAGTTGTAAAGTAAAAATGGGGTAAAAGTTTCTTCCAAATATAGTTGAAAGGCATCAGCTTTGCTTAAATCCGATCTATGCCATATGTTATTTAAGTCCTTAATGGGAATATTTCGCATTTAAGCTCTTTTCAGATATTATCTCGCCTTCCAAAGATTATATTAATTATTTTTTAATGGACTTAAATTAGTTAAGTATGTTTCTACTGAGTCATTATTCAGAATATTGAGACGTAGCTTCAGATGGTTGGCTGTCCAATTAAAGTTAGGTTTTCCTTCAGGATGCCTTGTTCTTTGCGATATTTTTCGTAGGCGTCGTTTTATTTTGACTAGCTGCTTTAATTCGACTGTTAGCCTTAAATTAGTTAAGTATGTTTCTACTGAGTCATTATTCAGAATATTGAGACGTAGCTTCAGATGGTTGGCTGTCCAATTAAAGTTAGGTTTTCCTTCAGGATGCCTTGTTCTTTGCGATATTTTTCGTAGGCGTCGTTTTATTTTGACTAGCTGCTTTAATTCGACTGTTAGCCTTATACTTAAATTGCTATAGGTGCGTTCTTGTGGAGTGGATACAAATGCGGGTTCATGGATTAATATGGTGAAATTCTCCACTGCGTCTTCAAATTCGGGTCCGTTTTCGTTGACATATTTAAGTAAATAAAGCTTTTAAAAGATTTAATGCAAGTTCTAGTGAAAAAAAATATTGCCACTACAATTACGTTTTGTTGGCGTGGTTCCGTAATTGGCGATAAAAGGACTATGGTCAGAACTTAGATCATTGCTAGGCGCAATGTCTAACACTAAACTTGATATACCTTTATATTTATATACTATAAAATCCAGTAGATCAGGTACTTTTGCAGGATCTCTGGGCCAGTATGTTGGGCATCCTGTCGATAATGTGCTACATTGGTTCTTAACAATGCGGTTATGTAATTCCTTTCCTTTAGGATTATTCCATCGCGAACCCGACCATGTACATATGTTTGCGTTTAAATCGGCACCCACAATAAATCTATTGCCGAGTTTTTTAAGGAAAGGTCTTCTGCTCAGAGATTAGTCTATAACTGGGAGGAAAGTACATAGAATATACAGATACGCTGCTGTTATTGAAATAATGATTTTAACTCCAGCTGCCTGTAAAAACGACTCTGTTATTTTATCTACAACTTCATATTTGATACACTTTGTTATTGCTATTGCCGCGCCAGCGTGAGCTCTATTGTCAGGTTGATTAGCAGTTACTATATTATATTCTTTATGACGAATGACTGATTTTGTGGTAAGATGAGTCTCGAAGACTAATAGTATGTCTACCAATTATTTTCAATAAAAACTTCCAGTTTATTTACATGATTACAAATCCCATTGGCATTCCATTCTGCAATAACGAGATTTTATTGCATAAATTGATCATTATCATTGACATCATATTCATTTAAGTGTTAGTTAGCTTAATATGTTTAGCAAGTATGGTTTCAATCTTTTGAAGTACATTGCTTATATCAAGTTCTTTGCCTTTTACAGCTTGAGCGTACGTTTGTGGATTCCTTTGTTGTGATGGTTGCATGTTTATTTGATTGTTAGCGGACAAATAATTCGTCCTTTCATTTGCATCCCTGAATTTTGAATTAGATATTTTATTAATCAGTTTTTGATACGTTTACAGCCTTTGTATAAGTAATTGGCTGAGTGGTTACTTAAGCAATAAACGCTTGGTGGGGGGTCAATGGTTTTGGTACACGCTGATGTTGGATGTCCTAGCCACATCTGAAGGGTTTCCTACAATACGATTTTGTGTGCCCAAAATGTTGACACCTAAAACATTGGAAAAGGTCGTTTTACGAGCTTCAACGTCTGCAATTGCATCGTCTATTACACGGATTGCGAGCGACTGCTTCGTCTTTCGGCTTATTATATTTCTGACACTTCTAACTTGGTGTCCCGAACACAAGAGATAAGCTTTGATATCTTTAATTGGCGTAGAATGATAAAGACCGTTAACCACTGCACTGAAAGCTCGTTGCTGTTTCAGTTGATAATTTTATAATTTTCAAAGTACTTAACTAATTTTCGGTACGAATCAACCGTCGTTATACCTAAACGAACCTGACCGTCTCTTAACGATTTGTTTTGATAATCAGCCCTAGGGATAATTTTATTAATTCTATTTACCATTTTACCAATATCTTTCACATTTCGAATAAAAAATGGTGGTGGCTTCGGCATCGTTGTTTGCGTCGAAGAATTGTCGTTGTCATTACTATCGCCTTCACAATCAAGGGCGGCATATCGGTTTGATGTTGTTGGTCCGTCATCTGTGTGTTTGCGTTTTGGTACAAACATTTGGGGTGACATTGTTCTTGTTCTCTTACGAGCATTAGTGTTGCCTGTGCCAGAAATATATATAGCAACCGTAGCTGGACTGTAGGCAACAATTAAAATCTGTTTCAGCTCTGTTGTTAAAATTTCTCCTTATTAATCTAATGTGTAATACTATAATGACCAACATGTCTGTTTAAGCAATCGCAAATGGAAAAATAATTCGAGTGTCCCAATAATTGTAAAAGCCTTTAACTTATTTATTGTTAAGCCTAGTACTCAACTCAAACTGAAATTTCTTGGGTGTTTCAATTATACCTCTTCACGGCAAAATTTCCATGTAGACTTGCGTTTTTTAACACATAAAAAAGGCTGTGTTGGAACGCAGCAATTAACGCATACGACTGTAGTCAAGTAATGCAGTGTGGCATACTGTTTGTAATACTTATCTTGGCAATAACAAAAGGTTTCGTTTATTTCAGGCTAACTAAGATATTTTTTTGAATAACATTATTTGCACCGAAACTGTACTAGGACAAATATGGATTTTCCATTTCAAACTGAATTATTTTTACATGTTCGTTTGTTACTCTCGAAAATGTCAGAAAATTAATTCTCGTTGCGGATCTCGAAAAATGAACAAATCAGGAACAGTGAAAATTCTCTATGTTTCGTTTCGGTTAGAATATCCTTGTATAATTGTTGTGAGTTTCTACAATTTAAAAACAAGTTGGAAAGTATCCGCTGTTTGATCCTACTTGCATAAACCTTTACCAATTTAAGTTTTAAAAGAGCTATTATACATTTTAATTTTCCGTTGTTAAGTTAATCTTACATAAATGTTATAACCAAAAATGAACACTACCACTGCCGTTAGGAAAGAGACAGCGCTGAAGAGAAAAAGAAAACTTTAAAGTCTATATTTAACAAATTACATTATCTTATATAGTACATATGTTAAAAATTTCTTAGTGTTTTCGAGATAAAGTTAATAATAAACGTTGTATATACTCGTATATGAGTTTCGCCCTGAGAAAACAGCGATTGTGGTCCGATAAATGTCGTACAAGCTAACCTATTTTGATTTACTGTGCAAATGGTGTTAGACATGAGTGGACACATTGCTAAAACATGTTTATACTTCAACATATTGCTAAAACATGTTCATACTTGAACATACTGCGCGGTGACAAAAGTAATTGCTGTGGTTTGTCTAGTGCGCAGTACTTATGGCGTACATATGGGCCGCCAAAATAGGCATATGAAAGCCTACATTTACCAACCAAAGCCTACGACTTTTCAGATTAAAGTTATTCCAGAAGTGAACTTGAACAGTTATTGCAAAGTCGTGCTTTGTCAAAACGAGGGAACTCATGTAGCAAATGACAATCTTACTTTGTGCCATATTTTTTTGATTTGCGCTTGTGTTCGTTGCAAAATGAATTGTTATTAGTGGATCTACGTTTGAAAGAACTTCATTCTTAAGTTCCTATGAATTATTGTCCTGTTCAGATCCGTGAGTTTTATTATTTGGGAGAACCAATATGTCTATTTAGTAGGAAGCCCAAAGTTCATTAGGGATTCCGTAAATTCGGTGCTTAAATTTAGATAAATCTTAAAAGTTAAAGCATATTCATATTAGTAAGAAAATTCCACTTTTTCTAAGAAACCATATGTCCATGTTGCACCTACAGGCACCTACAGGTATATTGATAAAGTTAAAGATTATTTACATCCTTATATGAAAACACTTTTTATGTAATTCATCGTATAGGGCTTTTTAATGTCTAAAATTATTTTCTTTTGTTATAAATACTCGTAATGTAGACAATGTTTACCGTTTGATAAACTTTTTAGCCCAAGTGGAGCTAAGGCAATAATATATTATTGTATTATTTATATATTTTCACGTTAATAAAAATTATTGAAATAATAAAAATAAAAACAACATTCACACTTCGTTTGTGCTTTTTGCATTTGTGGTTTTCATCGAAGACCCATACGAAACAGAATTGGTGGAAATGATCTTGCGCGTTTAAAGATTGCTCTACGCACAGATCGAAGATTATACGCTAAGGGTAATTCTCAGTAATTCAAATGAGTCTCCCGTATAAGCCATTTGATTTCTTGCCGAAGTAATCGTTGCCAAAGACTGCTGAAAAAAAACCTTGGAGGATTTTGAAACAGCAGTACACCCTGCCAGGCAACCAAGCCAATACATTTCACCATTTTTTCTGGCTGATTGTGAAAAATAAACAACAAAAAGGTCTCGAACGAGAATTATAAGTCAAGTCATAATAATGAAAAAAGGTCTAATAAATATAAACAGAAATAAAAAATGGATTTGTTAAAAAATGTTAATATTTCTGGATACCCATATGTCCCTGGACATTGGGGACGCCAATTGGTTTAAGCCTCTAAGTCAATCAAATAATTAAATTTGTGTCATATTAAGATGTATCAGATCATTCCACTACTTCTAATCACCAATTTGTCCATGTTAAAATCAATATGATCTTCTGATTTGTAACGAAATTTTATTGTTTTTAATACGAATATTTCCATAGTTCAAAGAGGTTGATTTTCGGTTCCCTATATGACGCGAATCCCAAATTGGTCCTAATTTTAAATATAGCTACATATTTGGGTTTTTAACATCTCACCTTTTCTGGACCCCCACATATAATCTGTCGAAATAGTTTGTATTCTTTACCATTTGCTTTATGTTGTTTTTGTTCTGATCCCCAGTCGAATCTTACGAGTGCTTTTCCCCTGTGACTTTGTGACATTATGAACAACTTATAACATTAAACTTAGAAAATTAATAACACAGTGTGACGAAAAAGAATAAAGTCAAAATACCTAGGGAGTGATATTATTTTTCTTGTAGATCTTGCTTAGTATAACAAGAAGCCGGTTATGAAACTTCCCAAATACCTGCAAAATCTAGAGTTACGGGTTAAAACCCGGCTTTTGAGATCTTACGCACTTATATGCCAGTAACTTGTTTGAATATCAACCGATTTTAAGTTTTTTGGAACGAAGAAACTGCGGCCTTTCGAATGGTGTATACACTTTCAAAATCACACTAAAAAACTCCGTGTATTTTTCCTGTAAATTCATTTTTTCTTAAATTTTTTGTAATATTTTAAATTTGGATGCATTTTTACACAGAATTTTTTTAAAGGAACTGAACAATTATTCATCAAAGCATCAATGATCGAATACATGTAGTTAACGTTTGACATTTATAGAGGATCTGCGTCCAGAATAAATTTAACTATTAGTTGTATATCTCCAAAAGTTTCTCAGCAAAGACTTTGGGTAGCAGAAGGCATATATCAGCTGAATTTTACCTCGCCAATTATTAAAGAAAAACTATCTTGCACCAAAAGGGGAGTTCTAACGACGACAGCAAAGTTTTTCGATGGCTGTCTTCAGTGATATTAGTTACTAGGCTGATTTTGCACCATGTCTGGCTAAATAATTTAGATTTGGATGGCCCTTTGATGCAAATTACTCAAATGAGCTGGTATAAATCCTTGAAAAATTGCCCATTAATGGACACAATAAAAATTCCTCGAAAGATTTAATTTCAGCCATTAAGTCTGGTGGAAATCCATGGATTTTAAGACTAATTTTTCTGGCTGCGAAAATTTTTATCGAATCAATATATAAAAGTCTCGTTAACACGACTGTAACTTTGCGGAGCTGTCCTTCTTTTAGAATTAGCAGCAGCAGTTGCTCTAAACAACGCGACACTGTACTTCTAGTTGCGAAAACTTGTGTACCAATATAAAAAAATGTCTCGTTAACACGACTGTCTCTTTGTGGAGCTGTCCTGCTTTTAGTGTTAGAAGCAGCCGTTGTTCCAAATCTTCAGTTGGTAAAAGTATCTATACATTATTGGACAGACAGATCGTTATAGCCTGGATTTCAAAACCACCCTGCTCATAGCGCACTTTCGTTGGCAACACATTGTCTTTTATTTTGGAAACTGTTAGAAAAGAAAATTAGAGACACTTAGATTCCGAATTTAGCCCCGCTGACGTCGCCAGCCTAGGCAGATCCGATATCTCATCGTCCATGATTGCACGGACCTCCATAGCTAAACTTTCCATAAAACGATGACCTAGATACGAAGTTTTGAAAAACAGAAATCAGGAGTCAAAACCCGTAAAATTGTGGCTACAGCCACAATTGAAGACCCATTGGTTATATTTTTCTCCTTTTAAGTATTGCCACAAATTACGGCAGTAGAGTTTCAAGATGTTAAGTAACTACTCCTTGCTTTAACACAAAAACAACATTTCTACGCCGAGTATCAATCTGTACTTTAGAAAACTCGCATTTCGCCCAGCCGCAGCCTACTGACTCTTAACTCGTTTTTAGAACAAAACCGTGTTATCAGAGCTAATTAACAAAATGTCTTCATTTACAAGCAATTCCGTGCTGAGCTTGATAACTAGTTGCTTGATCAAATCCAACTGACCTTGCCATGATGAATTCTCTGTTTATAAGAGAACATTTTTTTTGTATTTATTGGTGCAAGCATATTATCCCTGAATTTCGTGATTTCGTTCTATATTAACAAAGACAGGCTCTTGTTTCTTTGTAAATAATTTCATGCGAATTCGTAGGAGATTTTTACTTTTTAGAATTATCCTAAAATTACATGATTTTTTTGTTGTTTTTGCTGTTGAAAATGAGTTAAAGATGATAATTAATCTGCTGTTTCATTTTCTTGATTGCCTGATTAGTTTCAAGCGCAATTGTTTTATTTGTTATTGGTGTGATTTTGGTAGATTGATCTTCGGTGAATTGAATTAGAATTTTCCATAAATTCCATGAGTTTTTTTTTGTTTTTGCTGTTGTAAAATGAGTTATAGATGAAAATTAATCTGCTGTGCCATTTTCTTGATTGCCTGATTAGTTTCAAGCGCAATTGTTTTATTTGTTATTGGTGTGATTTTGGTAGATTGATCTTCGGTGAATTGAATTAGAATTTTCCATAAATTCCATGAGTTTTTTTTGTTTTTGCTGTTGTAAAATGAGTTATAGATGAAAATTAATCTGCTGTGCCATTTTCTTGCTTGCCTGATTAATTTTTAAGCGCAATTGTTTCATTTGTTGTTGGTGTGATTTTGATAGGATTTTAAAGGATCTTCTCTATCTCCAGTGTTGTACGAGTATAGTTTTTGTTGTTTATATAACGAAATACGATCAATTTTCTGTGTTTAAATGTACTATTTATAATTAATGAGTTTTTGTTAATTCACTCTGAACGACTTTTCTATTGAACACACCTCGTACTTCACTAGCTTTCTTTTCTACTTAAGAAGGACCAGAGTGCAAGGAAAGTGGCTGCGCAGAAGAGAGAAAGGAACGCTTTGAAGTCTATTCTGATGGTCCCTTCTATTTAAAAAATACATTTACTTGAAACCTACCTACATTCCTAAATTTCAATCCATATATCGTGGGATTCATATCTAAAAACATATGAAAACAAGGGCAGAATATACATTCGAGAGAATAACAACGTTAAAATGCCTTACTTAAGCCCTTTGTTATATAAAGAGTATTTGCAATAAAAGTAGTTAGAAACAATATATTTATTTATGATATATATATATATATATATATATATATATATATATATATATATATATATATATATATATATATATATATATATATATATATATATATATATATATATATATATATATATATATATATATATATATATATATATATATATATATATATATATATATATATATATATATATATATATATATATATATATATATATATATATGTTTCATTTGTTGTTGGTGTGATTTTGATAGGATTTTAAAGGATCTTCTCTATCTCCAGTGTTGTACGAGTATAGTTTTTGTTGTTTATATAACGAAATACGATCAATTTTCTGTGTTTAAATGTACTATTTATAATTAATGAGTTTTTGTTAATTCACTCTGAACGACTTTTCTATTGAACACACCTCGTACTTCACTAGCTTTCTTTTCTACTTAAGAAGGACCAGAGTGCAAGGAAAGTGGCTGCGCAGAAGAGAGAAAGGAACGCTTTGAAGTCTATTCTGATGGTCCCTTCTATTTAAAAAATACATTTACTTGAAACCTACCTACATTCCTAAATTTCAATCCATATATCGTGGGATTCATATCTAAAAACATATGAAAACAAGGGCAGAATATACATTCGAGAGAATAACAACGTTAAAATGCCTTACTTAAGCCCTTTGTTATATAAAGAGTATTTGCAATAAAAGTAGTTAGAAACAATATATTTATTTATGATATATATATATATATATATATATATATATATATATATATATATATATATATATATATATATATATATATATATATATATATATATATATATATATATATATATATATATATATATATATATATATATATATATATATATATATATATATATATATATATATATATATATATATATATATATATCATAAATAAATATATTGTTTCTAACTACTTTTATTGCAAATACTCTTTATATAACAAAGGGCTTAAGTAAGGCATTTTAACGTTGTTATTCTCTCGAATGTATATTCTGCCCTTGTTTTCATATGTTTTTAGATATGAATCCCACGATATATGGATTGAAATTTAGGAATGTAGGTAGGTTTCAAGTAAATGTATTTTTTAAATAGAAGGGACCATCAGAATAGACTTCAAAGCGTTCCTTTCTCTCTTCTGCGCAGCCACTTTCCTTGCACTCTGGTCCTTCTTAAGTAGAAAAGAAAGCTAGTGAAGTACGAGGTGTGTTCAATAGAAAAGTCGTTCAGAGTGAATTAACAAAAACTCATTAATTATAAATAGTACATTTAAACACAGAAAATTGATCGTATTTCGTTATATAAACAACAAAAACTATACTCGTACAACACTGGAGATAGAGAAGATCCTTTAAAATCCTATCAAAATCACACCAACAACAAATGAAACAATTGCGCTTAAAAATTAATCAGGCAAGCAAGAAAATGGCACAGCAGATTAATTTTCATCTATAACTCATTTTACAACAGCAAAAACAAAAAAAACTCATGGAATTTATGGAAAATTCTAATTCAATTCACCGAAGATCAATCTACCAAAATCACACCAATAACAAATAAAACAATTGCGCTTGAAACTAATCAGGCAATCAAGAAAATGGCACAGCAGATTAATTTTCATCTATAACTCATTTTACAACAGCAAAAACAAAAAAAAACTCATGGAATTTATGGAAAATTCTAATTCAATTCACCGAAGATCAATCTACCAAAATCACACCAATAACAAATAAAACAATTGCGCTTGAAACTAATCAGGCAATCAAGAAAATGAAACAGCAGATTAATTATCATCTTTAACTCATTTTCAACAGCAAAAACAACAAAAAAATCATGTAATTTTAGGATAATTCTAAAAAGTAAAAATCTCCTACGAATTCGCATGAAATTATTTACAAAGAAACAAGAGCCTGTCTTTGTTAATATAGAACGAAATCACGAAATTCAGGGATAATATGCTTGCACCAATAAATACAAAAAAAATGTTCTCTTATAAACAGAGAATTCATCATGGCAAGGTCAGTTGGATTTGATCAAGCAACTAGTTATCAAGCTCAGCACGGAATTGCTTGTAAATGAAGACATTTTGTTAATTAGCTCTGATAACACGGTTTTGTTCTAAAAACGAGTTAAGAGTCAGTAGGCTGCGGCTGGGCGAAATGCGAGTTTTCTAAAGTACAGATTGATACTCGGCGTAGAAATGTTGTTTTTGTGTTAAAGCAAGGAGTAGTTACTTAACATCTTGAAACTCTACTGCCGTAATTTGTGGCAATACTTAAAAGGAGAAAAATATAACCAATGGGTCTTCAATTGTGGCTGTAGCCACAATTTTACGGGTTTTGACTCCTGATTTCTGTTTTTCAAAACTTCGTATCTAGGTCATCGTTTTATGGAAAGTTTAGCTATGGAGGTCCGTGCAATCATGGACGATGAGATATCGGATCTGCCTAGGCTGGCGACGTCAGCGGGGTTAAATTCGGAATCTAAGTGTCTCTAATTTTCTTTTCTAACAGTTTCCAAAATAAAAGACAATGTGTTGCCAACGAAAGTGCGCTATGAGCAGGGTGGTTTTGAAATCCAGGCTATAACGATCTGTCTGTCCAATAATGTATAGATACTTTTACCAACTGAAGATTTGGAACAACGGCTGCTTCTAACACTAAAAGCAGGACAGCTCCACAAAGAGACAGTCGTGTTAACGAGACATTTTTTTATATTGGTACACAAGTTTTCGCAACTAGAAGTACAGTGTCGCGTTGTTTAGAGCAACTGCTGCTGCTAATTCTAAAAGAAGGACAGCTCCGCAAAGTTACAGTCGTGTTATCGAGACTTTTATATATTGATTCGATAAAAATTTTCGCAGCCAGAAAAATTAGTCTTAAAATCCATGGATTTCCACCAGACTTAATGGCTGAAATTAAATCTTTCGAGGAATTTTTATTGTGTCCATTAATGGGCAATTTTTCAAGGATTTATACCAGCTCATTTGAGTAATTTGCATCAAAGGGCCATCCAAATCTAAATTATTTAGCCAGACATGGTGCAAAATCAGCCTAGTAACTAATATCACTGAAGACAGCCATCGAAAAACTTTGCTGTCGTCGTTAGAACTCCCCTTTTGGTGCAAGATAGTTTTTCTTTAATAATTGGCGAGGTAAAATTCAGCTGATATATGCCTTCTGCTACCCAAAGTCTTTGCTGAGAAACTTTTGGAGATATACAACTAATAGTTAAATTTATTCTGGACGCAGATCCTCTATAAATGTCAAACGTTAACTACATGTATTCGATCATTGATGCTTTGATGAATAATTGTTCAGTTCCTTTAAAAAAATTCTGTGTAAAAATGCATCCAAATTTAAAATATTACAAAAAATTTAAGAAAAAATGAATTTACAGGAAAAATACACGGAGTTTTTTAGTGTGATTTTGAAAGTGTATACACCATTCGAAAGGCCGCAGTTTCTTCGTTCCAAAAAACTTAAAATCGGTTGATATTCAAACAAGTTACTGGCATATAAGTGCGTAAGATCTCAAAAGCCGGGTTTTAACCCGTAACTCTAGATTTTGCAGGTATTTGGGAAGTTTCATAACCGGCTTCTTGTTATACTAAGCAAGATCTACAAGAAAAATAATATCACTCCCTAGGTATTTTGACTTTATTCTTTTTCGTCACACTGTGTTATTAATTTTCTAAGTTTAATGTTATAAGTTGTTCATAATGTCACAAAGTCACAGGGGAAAAGCACTCGTAAGATTCGACTGGGGATCAGAACAAAAACAACATAAAGCAAATGGTAAAGAATACAAACTATTTCGACAGATTATATGTGGGGGTCCAGAAAAGGTGAGATGTTAAAAACCCAAATATGTAGCTATATTTAAAATTAGGACCAATTTGGGATTCGCGTCATATAGGGAACCGAAAATCAACCTCTTTGAACTATGGAAATATTCGTATTAAAAACAATAAAATTTCGTTACAAATCAGAAGATCATATTGATTTTAACATGGACAAATTGGTGATTAGAAGTAGTGGAATGATCTGATACATCTTAATATGACACAAATTTAATTATTTGATTGACTTAGAGGCTTAAACCAATTGGCGTCCCCAATGTCCAGGGACATATGGGTATCCAGAAATATTAACATTTTTTAACAAATCCATTTTTTATTTCTGTTTATATTTATTAGACCTTTTTTCATTATTATGACTTGACTTATAATTCTCGTTCGAGACCTTTTTGTTGTTTATTTTTCACAATCAGCCAGAAAAAATGGTGAAATGTATTGGCTTGGTTGCCTGGCAGGGTGTACTGCTGTTTCAAAATCCTCCAAGGTTTTTTTTCAGCAGTCTTTGGCAACGATTACTTCGGCAAGAAATCAAATGGCTTATACGGGAGACTCATTTGAATTACTGAGAATTACCCTTAGCGTATAATCTTCGATCTGTGCGTAGAGCAATCTTTAAACGCGCAAGATCATTTCCACCAATTCTGTTTCGTATGGGTCTTCGATGAAAACCACAAATGCAAAAAGCACAAACGAAGTGTGAATGTTGTTTTTATTTTTATTATTTCAATAATTTTTATTAACGTGAAAATATATAAATAATACAATAATATATTATTGCCTTAGCTCCACTTGGGCTAAAAAGTTTATCAAACGGTAAACATTGTCTACATTACGAGTATTTATAACAAAAGAAAATAATTTTAGACATTAAAAAGCCCTATACGATGAATTACATAAAAAGTGTTTTCATATAAGGATGTAAATAATCTTTAACTTTATCAATATACCTGTAGGTGCCTGTAGGTGCAACATGGACATATGGTTTCTTAGAAAAAGTGGAATTTTCTTACTAATATGAATATGCTTTAACTTTTAAGATTTATCTAAATTTAAGCACCGAATTTACGGAATCCCTAATGAACTTTGGGCTTCCTACTAAATAGACATATTGGTTCTCCCAAATAATAAAACTCACGGATCTGAACAGGACAATAATTCATAGGAACTTAAGAATGAAGTTCTTTCAAACGTAGATCCACTAATAACAATTCATTTTGCAACGAACACAAGCGCAAATCAAAAAAATATGGCACAAAGTAAGATTGTCATTTGCTACATGAGTTCCCTCGTTTTGACAAAGCACGACTTTGCAATAACTGTTCAAGTTCACTTCTGGAATAACTTTAATCTGAAAAGTCGTAGGCTTTGGTTGGTAAATGTAGGCTTTCATATGCCTATTTTGGCGGCCCATATGTACGCCATAAATTCCATGAGTTTTTTTTTGTTTTTGCTGTTGTAAAATGAGTTATAGATGAAAATTAATCTGCTGTGCCATTTTCTTGATTGCCTGATTAGTTTCAAGCGCAATTGTTTTATTTGTTATTGGTGTGATTTTGGTAGATTGATCTTCGGTGAATTGAATTAGAATTTTCCATAAATTCCATGAGTTTTTTTTTGTTTTTGCTGTTGTAAAATGAGTTATAGATGAAAATTAATCTGCTGTGCCATTTTCTTGCTTGCCTGATTAATTTTTAAGCGCAATTGTTTCATTTGTTGTTGGTGTGATTTTGATAGGATTTTAAAGGATCTTCTCTATCTCCAGTGTTGTACGAGTATAGTTTTTGTTGTTTATATAACGAAATACGATCAATTTTCTGTGTTTAAATGTACTATTTATAATTAATGAGTTTTTGTTAATTCACTCTGAACGACTTTTCTATTGAACACACCTCGTACTTCACTAGCTTTCTTTTCTACTTAAGAAGGACCAGAGTGCAAGGAAAGTGGCTGCGCAGAAGAGAGAAAGGAACGCTTTGAAGTCTATTCTGATGGTCCCTTCTATTTAAAAAATACATTTACTTGAAACCTACCTACATTCCTAAATTTCAATCCATATATCGTGGGATTCATATCTAAAAACATATGAAAACAAGGGCAGAATATACATTCGAGAGAATAACAACGTTAAAATGCCTTACTTAAGCCCTTTGTTATATAAAGAGTATTTGCAATAAAAGTAGTTAGAAACAATATATTTATTTATGATATATATATATATATATATATATATATATATATATATATATATATATATATATATATATATATATATATATATATATATATAATATATATATATATATATATATATATATATATATATATATATATATATATATATATATATATATATATATATATATATATATATATATATATATATATATATATATATATATATATATATATATATATATATATATATATATATATATATTTCATAAATAAATATATTGTTTCTAACTACTTAAGGAAAGCCCTTTGTTATATAAAGAGTATTCGCAATAAAAGTAGTTAGAAACAATATATTTATTTATGAAATATATATATATATATATATATATATATATATATATATATATATATATATATATATATATATATATATATATATATATATATATATATATATATATATATATATATATATATATATATATATATATATATATATATATATATATATATATATATATATATACCTAATCCTGTTTTTGCACGGTACATGTGTTCCAGAAAATATCGTGTAAAAAAATCGTGTAAATAAAGACACTTCTTAAGGGAAAAATGTTACATTGGTTCAGCAACCCAAGAAAGCCTACGAAAATTAATACATAATTCGGTAAAATAAACATAAATTTTATTCTTCAGTATACCATGCCCATTTTATTTCACATATTAGATAAAGGAACTAATTTTATATAAAGGAACTTAAAAAATAAAATCATTTTAAAGTTTTTAAGCAATAAAAATCCAATTTAAAAACAAAAAAATCTCCTATGCAAGGAACATAAAAAAGTTGTATAGAAATATAAAAAATGGTATAAGGGTAAATTCTATTCGGTATTAGTTTCTGAATGTAAGCGCATTCTTTTCTGCTGCGTTGGAGCAATATCTGTTTCGTAAGTAGAATTGTTCAGTTCTACGTCCACATCTTCAACTGCGTTCATTGGTAACTGCATATCAGAACTTGTTTCAGGCACAGGTTTATTTATTTTAATAGCAAATTCAGTTATAGTACTTTGCGATCCTACTTTGGAGAGTTCTGTGTACAGTTCCTTGTATCGAGCCATACAGGATTGTAGATCTGATTGAAATTTCACAGCTCCCCTAACTATCGGTATAATTTGCAATGAAATGTCATAATCACATTGTGTTGCCATATTTAAAAACTATACGGAAAAATAATATTTGAATGGCAGTTCCTTTTGGAAACAGTGGCAAAACTTCATTATTAACTGGCAATGCTGAAGAGAGAAAAAACTATGCATATGTAGATAAAATCACAGTTAAATTCAAAATAGATTTTATTTCCGTCTAAAAAAACGTGTAAAAACAGGATAAGTGTTTTCCTGCTCTTTAGAAAAACGTGTAAAAGCAGGATAAGTTTATTTCTGTCGACCGTGTTATTTCAAAATAGTGTAAAAAAAGACCGTGTAAAAACAGGATTACGTGTATATATATATATATATATAAATATATATATTATTTACAAGGAATCAAGAGCCTGTCTTTGTTAATATAGAACGAAATCACGAAATTCAGGGATAATATGCTTGCATCAATAAATACAAAAAAAAATGTTCTACAATAAACATAGAATTCATCATGGCAAGGTCAGTTGGATTTGATCAAGCAACTTTTTATCAAGCTCAGCACGTAATTGCTTGTAAATGAAGACATTTTGTTAATTAGCTCTGATAACACGGTTTTGGTCTAAAAATGAGTTAAGAGTCAGTAGGCTGCGGCTGGGCGAAATACGAGTTTTCTAAAGTACAGATTGATACTCGGCTTAGAAATGATGTTTTTGTGTTAAAGCAAGGAGTAGTTACTTAACATCTTGAAACTCTACTGCCGTAATTTGTGGCAATACTTAAAAGGAGAAAAATATAACCAATGGGTCTCAATTGTGGCTGTAGCCATAATTTTACGGGTTTTGACTCCTGATTTCTGTTTTTCAAAATTTCGTATCTAGGTCATCGTTTTATGGAAAGTTTAGCTATCGAGATCCCAGCAACCATGGACGATCAGATATCGGATCTGCCTAGGCTGGCGACGTCAGCGGGGTTAAATTCGGAATCTAAGTGTCTCTAATTTTCTTTTCTAACGGTTTCCAAAATAAAAGACGATGTGTTGCCAACGAAAGTGCGCTATGAGCAGGGTGGTTTTGAAATCCAGGCTATAACGATCTGTCTGTCCAATAATGTATAGATACTTTTACCAACTGAAGATTTGAAACAACTGCTGCTGCTAACACTAAAAGCAGGACAGCTCCGCAAAGAGACAGTCGTGTTAACGAGACATTTTTTTTATATTGGTACACGAGTTTTCGCAACTAGAAGTACAGTGTCGCGTTGTTTAGAGCAACTGCTGCTGCTAATTCTAAAAGAAGGACAGCTCCGCAAAGTTACAGTCGTGTTAACGAGACTATTATATATTGATTCCATATAAATTTTCGCAGCCAGAAAAATTAGTCTTAAAATCCATGGATTTCTACCAGACTTAATAGCTGAAATTAAATCTATCGAGGAATTTTCATTGTGTCCATTAATGGGCATTTTTTCAAGGATTTATACCAGCTCATTTGAGTAATTTGCATCAAAGGGCCATCCAAATCTAATTTATTTAGCCAGACATGGTGCACAATCAGCCTAGTAACTAATATCACTAGAGACAGCCATATACAAGGGTCGAAAAACTTTGCTGTCGTCGTTAGAACTCCCCTTTTGGTGCAAGATAGTTTTTCTGTAATAATTGGCGAGGTACAATTGAACCAGTCAGCTGATAAATGCCTTCTGCTACCTAAAGTCTTTGCTGAGAAACTTTTGGAGATATACAACTAATAGTAAGATTTCTTCTGGACGCAGAACCTCTATAAATGTCAAACGTTAACTGCATGTATTCGATCATTGATGCTTCGATGAATAATTGTTCAGTTCCTTTAAAAAAAATCTGTTTAAAACGCATCCAAATTTAAAAAATTACAAAAAATTTAAGAAAAAATGAATTTACAGGGAAAATACACGGATTTTTTTAGTGTGGTTTTGAAAGTGTATACACCATTCGAAAGGCCGCAGTTTCTTCGTTCCATAAAATTTAAAATCGGTTGATATTCAAACAAGTTACTGGCATATAAGTGCGTAAGATCTCAAAAGCCGGGTTTTTACCCGTAACTCCAGATTTTGCAGGTATTTGGAAAGTTTCATAACCGGCTTCTTGTTATACTAAGCAAGATCTACAAGAAAAATAATATCACTTCCCAGGTATTTTGACTTCATTCTTTTTTGCCACACTGTGTTATTAATTTTCTAAGTTTAATGTTATAAGTTGTTTATAATGTTTGTTAGTTTGATAATGTTTTTGTCACAAAGTCACAGGGGAAAAGCACTCGTAAGATTCGACTGGGGATCAGAACAAAAACAACATAAAGCAAATGGTAAAGAATACAAACTATTTCGACAGATTATATGTGGGGATCCAGAAAAGGTGAGATGTTAAAAACCCAAATATGTTGCTATATTTAAAATAAGGACCAATTTGGGATTCGCGTCATATTGGGAACCGAAAATCGACCTCTTTGAACTATGGAAATATTCGTATTAAAAACAATAAAATTTCGTTACAAATCAGAAGATCACATTGATTTTAACATGGACAAATTGGTGATTAGAAGCAGTGGAATGATCTGATACATCTTAATATGACACAAATTTAATTATTTGATTGACTCAGAGGTTTTAACCAATTGTCGTCCCCAATGTCCAGGGACATATGGGTATCCAGAAATATTAACATTTTCTAACAAATCCATTTTTTATTTCTTTTTATATTTATTAGGCCTTTTTTTCATTATTATGACTTGACTTATAATTCTCGTTCGAGACCTTTTTGTTGTTTATTTTTCACAATCAGCCAGAAAAATTGATGAAATGTATTGGCTTGGTTACCTGGCGGGTGTACTGCTGTTTCAAAATCCGCCAAGGTTTTTCTCAGCAGTCTTTGGCAACGATTACTTCGGCAAGAAATCAATTGACTTATAAGGGAGACTCATTTGAATTACTGAGAATTACCCTTAGCGTATTATCTTCGAACTGTGCGTAGAGCAATCTTTAAACGCGCAAGATCATTTCCACCAATTCTGTTTCGTATGGGTCTTCGATGAAAACCACAAATGCAAAAAGTAAAAACAAAGTGTGAATGTTGTTTTTATTTGTATTATTTCAATAATTTTTATTAACGTAAAAATATATAAATAATACAATAATATATTATTGCCTTAGCTCCACTTGGGCTAAAAAGTTTATCAAACGGTAAACATTGTCTACATTACGAGTACTTATAACAAAAGAAAATAATTTTAGACATTAAAAAGCCCTATACGATGAATTACATAAAAAGTGTTTTCATATAAGGATGTAAATAATCTTTAACTTTATCAATATACCAACACATATATTCCACAGGTTTTTGTCGTTTGCACTCGTACCAATAAATATATGCCCTAAGAGGCCATTTTGAGCGATGTGTTAAAAACAACAAAATTTTCGTCTCGAATCCAAAAACAACAGTATCTCTACGTTTCGACTATATTCGAGGTCTTGGCCTGTAGATGCAACATGGACATATGGTTTCTAAGAAAAAGTGGAATTTTTTTACTAATATGAATATGCTTTAACTTTTAAGATTTATCTAAATTTAAGGACCGAATTTACGGATTCCCTAATGAACTTTGGGCTTCCTACTAAATAAACATATTGGTTCTCCCAAATAATAAAACTCACGGATCTGAACAGGACAATAATTAATAGGAACTTAAGAATGAAGTTCTTTCAAACGTAGATCCACTAATAACAATCATATCCCCTAATATAGCCAATGCTATACTACATCGCAATTCATTTTGCAACGAACACAAGCGCAAATCAAAAAAATTGGCACAAAGTAAGATTGTCATTTGCTACATGAGTTACCTCATTTTGACAAAGCACGACTTTGCAATAACTGCTCAAGTTCACTTCTGGAATAACTTTAATATGCCTATTTTGGCGGCCCATATGTACGCCATAAGTACTGCGCACTAGACAAACCACAGCAATTACTTTTGTCACCGCGCAGTATGTTCAAGTATGAACATGTTTTAGCAATATGTTGAAGTATAAACATGTTTTAGCAATGTGTCCACTCATGTCTAACACCATTTGCACAGTAAATCAAAATAGGTTAGCTTGTACGACATTTATCGGACCACAATCGCTGTTTTCTCAGGGCGAAACTCATATACGAGTATATACAACGTTTATTATTAACTTTATCTCGAAAACACTAAGAAATTTTTAACATATGTACTATATAAGATAATGTAATTTGTTAAATATAGACTTTAAAGTTTTCTTTTTCTCTTCAGCGCTGTCTCTTTCCTGACGGCAGTGGTAGTGTTCATTTTTGGTTATAACATTTATGTAAGATTAACTTAACAACGGAAAATTAAAAAGTATAATAGCTCTTTTAAAACTTAAATTGGTAAAGGTTTATGCAAGAAGGATCAAACAGCTGATACTTTCCAACTTGTTTTTAAATTGTAGAAACTCACAACAATTATACAAGGATATTCTAACCGAAACGAAACATAGAGAATTTTCACTGCTCCTGATTTGTTCATTTTTCGAGATCCGCAACGAGAATTAATTTTCTGACATTTTCGAGAGTAACAAACGAACATGTAAAAATAATTCAGTTTGAAATGGAAAATCCATATTTGTCCTAGTACAGTTTCGGTGCAAATAATGTTATTCAAAAAAATATCTTAGTTAGCCTGAAATAAACGAAACCTTTTGTTATTGCCAAGATAAGTATTACAAACAGTATGCCACACTGCATGACTTGACTACAGTCGTATGCGTTAATTGCTGCGTTCCAACACAGCCTTTTTTATGTGTTAAAAAACGCAAGTCTACATGGAAATTTTGCGTGAAGAGGTATAATTGAAACACCCAAGAAATTTCAGTTTGAGTTGAGTACTAGGCTTAACAATAAATAAGTTAAAGGCTCTTGCAATTATTGGGACACTCGAATTATTTTTCCATTTGCGATTGCTTAAACAGACATGTTGGTCATCATAGTATTACACATTAGTTTAATAAGGAGAAATTTGAACAACGGATCTAACAGTATACTTCAGTAGCTGAAACAGATTTTAATTGTTGCCTACAGTCCAGCTACGGTTGCTATATATATTTCTGGTGTAGGCAACACTAAGTGTTGCCTTGCGCCATCTAACATTTCCATCATTTGTGTTTTAGTCTCTCTTTGAAGATGTATTTGCGCAAAATTTATGTTCCTTCTTAAAAAAATTAACTAAACACCAACAATTTCAAATATAGTTACAAAACTTGAAGAAATTGTGCGTATGTGCAGTACGTCATATGGAGTCAACTATGAAAACCGATAATTCAACTGAACAACAAGTGCATACAGACAGTGTGCACTTGAGTGATGATAGCAGCAGTCTTGACGACTCCAACTGGCAGCAGGTACCTGGAAATGCTCGTAAGAGAACAAGTACAATGTCACCCCAAATGTTTGTACCAAAACGCAAACACACAGATGACGGACTAACAACATCAAACCGATATGCCGCCCTTGATTGTGAAGGCGATAGTAATGACAACGACAATTGTTCGACGCAAACAACGATGCCGAAGCCACCACCAATTTTTATTCCAAATGTGAAAGATATTGGTAAAATGGTAAATAGAATTAATAAAATTATCCCTAGAGCTGATTATAATCAGATAATTATCACTACAAATCGTTAAGAGACGGTCAGGTTCGTTTAGGTATAACGACGGTTGATTCGTACCGAAAATTAGTTAAGTACTTTGAAAATAATAAAATTATCAACTGAAACAGCCACGAGCTTTCAGTGCAGTGGTTAACGGTCTTTATCATTCTACGCCAATTACAGAAATCAAAGCTTATCTCTTGTGTTCGGGACACCAAGTTAGAAGTGCCAGAAATATAATAAGCCGAAAGACGAAGGTCGTCGCTCGCAAACCGTGTAATAGACAATGCAATTGCAGACGTTGAAGCTCGTAAAACGACTTATACAAAGGCTGTAAACGTATCAAAAACTGATTAATAAAATATCTAATTCAAAATTCAGGGATGCAAATGAAAGGATGAATTATTTGTCCGCTAACAATCAAATAAACATGCAACCATCACAACAAATGAATCCACAAAAGTACGCTCAAGCTGTAAAAGGCAAAGCACCTGATATAAGCAAAGTACATAGAATATACAGATACGCTGCTGTTATTGAAATAATGATTTTAACTCCGGCTGCCTGTAAAAACGACTCTGTTATTTTATCTACAACTTCATATTTGATACACTTTGTTATTGCTATTGCCGCGCCAGCGTGAGCTCTATTGTCAGGTTGATTAGCAGTTACTATATTATATTCTTTATGACTAATGACTGATTTTGTGGTAAGATGAGTCTCAGAGACTAATAGTATGTCTACCAATTATTTTCAATAAAAACTTCCAGTTTATTTACATGATTACAAATCCCATTGGCATTTCATTCTGCAATAACGAGATTTTATTGCATAAATTGATCATTATCATTGACATCATATTCATTTAAGTGTTAGTTAGCTCGATATGTTTAGCAAGCATGGTTTTAATCTTTTATATATATATATATATATATATATATATATATATATATATATATATATATATATATATATATATATATATATATATATATATATATATATATATATATATATATATATATATATATATATATATATATATATATACCAGCTGTAATTAATGTGGCGTTTAAAACGTTTTTCCTGCCAATAAGATATGCGCCACGAGATGGCCATACCTTGCGATCGTAGCGATTTGGCGCACGACTATCCCATTCACAAAAATAACATGGATATTTTGTGTAACCACCTTGCATACCAAATAAAATTGTCAAAACCTTGAAATCATCGACGACCTTTCATTTATGCAAGTCATAGTTGACGAATCGCAGTATTTTTTCTTCTTTTTCTTTTTTACTATGCGATTGGAACAGGTGGTAACAGATTTTTGTTATGCAGTAAACCAGCCTTCAAGCCTAGAAATAGCATTAAAAATTTTATATAAAAAAAAAATCTATTGAAAATCAATATCTTTGTTGAATACGTACTTTTACATGAACCGTCAGTGAAAAGTCGCCATTCGTCTGCCTTATAATTGTGACTTAATGCCGAAAAAAGTTTTGGTACTTCAGCGCAATATATAAGATTACTGTCATTTTCACCAGTCTTAAAACTTTCTTCAAATAACAATGTCCGCTTACTTCTTCTACAGAAAGTTACACGAAAATCTTCTTCCAATTATACCACTGCCTTAAACGCAACGCAAGTGTGATAAGAAGTGATAAATCAAACAAAACAAATGAACAAAAACAATATGTTTACATGACAAACGGAATACTGAGATATTCAATAAAAAAAAAACAGCCAAATAAATATTTCTTAGTAGTTTGGCCAAAAATTGTATATTTCAAAAAATGTTGTTTTAAAAAAAGTTGAATAACTCAATCAGTTTCTAACTGATTTTTAACTGACACCGAATTGTATTCGTAGGAACACTCTCTTTATTATTCAGTGCAAAAATTTTTCGCTTCCTTTTAAAAAATTATGTGTAAAAACGCATCCAAAATTAAAAAATTTAAAAAATGAGTAAAAATACATAGATTTTTTCAGTCTTATTTTAAAAAAGTATACACCATTCGAAAGGCCGCAGTTTCTTATTTCCAAATCAGCCGAAAAACTTAACTTCTGTTGATATTCAACCAAGTTACTCGCATGTTAGTGCGTAAGATTCGAAAAACCTGTTTTTACCCGTAACTCCAGGTTTTGGAGGTTTTTGAGAAATTTCAAAAGCGGTTTCTTGTTGTACTCAGCAAGATCTACAAGAAAATAATACCATTGCCCAGTTATGTTTTTTCTGTCACACTATGTAATTAAGCATTGAACAATATTCTTCTTATTATTCATTTAAGTTAAAAAATTGTTTTAAACATTGGACATTACTGTCACAGTGTACACACAGAATTAAACATTAATTTTCCCGAAGTTTACAACACAAAATCAAAACGTATCTATTTAAGTTTTAGAAAAATTATACTGAATTAACATACAAAAATGGAGCACACTTTTACAGGAACAAAAAATAACGAAGAAAAAAATTAAGCAAAGAAACCCAGTGTCAAAGAAAAAGCAAAACTATAGCTCAAACATTTTGATCATTAGAGCCGAAAAGTGGTTATAATATATAAATCATATAAAGATGCGCGAAGAGTCTAGTACAAAATGTACACCAAAATGCAACCTTGGAGGAAGGAGGACTTTTTTTAGATTTTGTCCAATATTTCATCAAAGCATCAATGATCGAATACATGTAGTTAAAGACTTTGGGTAGCAGCAGGGCTGAATCAGCTGACTGGTCTAATTTTACCTCGCCAATTATTAAAGAAAAACTATCTGCACCAAGAGGGGAGTTCTAACTACGGCAGCAAAGTTTTTCGACCCTTGTAAAGGCTGGCTCCATTGATATAAGTTACTAGGCTGATTTTGCACCATGTCTGGCTAAATAAATTAGATTTGGATGGCCCTTTGATGAAAATTGCTCAAATACCTCGAAAAATTGCCCATTAATAGACACAATAAAAATTCCTCGATAGATATAATTTCAACCGTTAAGTCTGGTGGAAATCCAAGGATTTTAAGACTCATTTTTCTAGCTGCGAAAATTTGCAAAGTTTTTCGACCCTTGTATATGGCTGGCTCCAGTGATAGTAGTTTCTAGGCTGATTGTGCACCATGTCTGGCTAAATAAATTAGATTTAGATGGCCCTTTGATGCAAATTACTCAAATGAGCTGGTATAATACATTGAAAAATTGACCATTAATGGACACAATAAAAATTCCTCGATGGATTCAATTTCAGCCATTAAGTCTGGTGGAAATCCATGGATTTTAAGACTCGTTTTTCTAGCTGCGAAAATTTGTAGCGCATCAATATATAAAAGTCTTGTTAACACGACTGTAATTTTTCGGAGCTGTCCTTCTTTTAGAATTAGCAACAGCAGTTGTTCTAAACAACGCAACACTGTACTTCTAGTTGCGAAAACTGGTGTACCAATATAAAAAAAATGTCTCGTTAACAAGACAGTCTCTTTGCGGAGCTGTCCTTCTTTTAGTGTTAGCAGCAGCAGTTGTTCCAAATCTTCAGTTGGTAAAAGTATCTACACATTATTGGACAGACAGATCGTTATAGCCTGGATTACAAAACCATTCTGTTCATAGCACACTTTCGTTGGCAACACATTGTCTTTTATTTTGGAAACTGTTAGAAAAGAAAATTAGAGACACTTAGATT
Organism: Hydrotaea diabolus; assembly: GCA_963513945.1. Lineage (NCBI taxonomy): Eukaryota > Metazoa > Arthropoda > Insecta > Diptera > Muscidae > Hydrotaea > Hydrotaea diabolus. The sequence goes on along the minus strand of OY740722.1, from coordinate 3,731,498 downwards.
TCGAATGTAACCTCGCTGACGTCGCCAGCCTAGGAAGATCCGATATCTCATCGTCCATGATTACAGGGACCTCCATAGCTAAACTTTCCATAAAACGATGACCTAGATACGAAGTTTTAAAAAACAGAAATCAGGAGTCAAAACCCGTAAAATTTTGGCTACAGCCACAATTGAAGACCCATTGGTTATATTTTTCTCCTTTTAAGTATTGCCACAAATTACAGCAGTAGAGTTTAACGATGTTAAGTAACTACTCCTTGCTTTAACACAAAAACATCATTTCAAAGCCGAGTATCAATCTGTACTTTAGAAAACTCGTATTTCGCCCAGCCGCAGCCTACTGACTCTTAACTCGTTTTTAGAACAAAACCGTGTTATCAGAGCTAATGAACAAAATGTCTTCATTTACAAGCAATTCCGTGCTGAGCTTGATAACTAGTTGCTTGATCAAATCCAACTGACCTTGCATGATGAATTCTGTGTTTATAAGAGAACATTTTTTTTGTATTTATTGGTGCAAGCATATTATCCCTAATTTTCGTGATTTCGTTCTATATTAACAAAGACAGGCTCTTGTTTCTTTGTAAATAATTTCATGCGAATTCGAAGGAGATTTTTATTTTTTAGAATTATCCTAAAATTACATGAGTTTTTTGTTGTTTTTGCTGTTGTAAAATGAGTTAAAGATGATAATTAATCTGCTGTTTCATTTTCTTGATTGCCTGATTAGTTTCAAGCGCAATTGTTTTATTTGTTATTGGTGTGATTTTGGTAGATTTGTCTTCGGTGAATTGAATTAGAATTTTCAATAAATTCCATGATTTTTTTTTGTTGTTTTTGCTATTGTAAAATGAGTTTTAGATGAAAATTAATCTGCTGTGTCATTTTCTTGCATGCCTAATTAGTTTTAAGCGCAATTGTTTCATTTGTTATTGGTTTGATTTTGATAGGATTTTGGAGGATCATCTCTATCTCCAGTGTTGTACGAGTATAGTTTTTGTTGTTTATATAACGAAATAGATCAATTTTCTGTGTTTAAATGTATTATTTATAATTAATGAGATTTTGTTAATTCACTCTGAACGACTTTTCAACACACCTCGTACTTAACTAGCTTTCTTTTCTACTTAAGAAGGACCAGAGTGTAAGGAAAGTGGCTGCGCCGAAGAGAGAAAGGAACGCTTTGAAGTCTATTCTGATGGTCCCTTATATTTCACAAATTACATTTACTTGAAACCTAGTTACATTCCTAAATTTCAATCCATATAAAAACATATGAGTGCACCCTACATCCGGTCCACTTTTCAAGTCAACTTCCTGGCAACAGTAGTGTGTCGAATTATAATTTTTTTTCAAGTTTGAGTGATCAAACCCCAAACTTGATATATAAAAATAAAAAAAAAACATTTACGATGCCTTCTCCTCTAAATTTCTTTATCAGAGCTTCTGATGCACTGATAAAATATAACGCGAACTTTAATGCATTGAATGAGGAGGATATAGACGTTTATACGCTAGAAGTGCAAAGTTCGGTGTTGAAAAAAGTATGGGATAAGGCGAAGAAACCTTCACACCATCGAAAAAGCAACCAAAGACGATATCGACTCAGCCGACAAGGCGATAAATTGCAAATTAGATCAAAATCGCGGTCCTCATCAGTCATCTTTCCGATCGGTAGCATATAGTGGCATAAGTAGGGTATCAGGAAACTCAGTGCAGACATCTCGAGGGATAACATCGGGAATGCCCGCGGAGCAAGACACTGAATCCCTGATAAAAATTTCCGGAAGCGTTAAAGCTAACCTGGTCGAAAGTTGTAGTGAGGAGAATATTGTAGCTCCACCCACAATTGACAGCATGCATAATCTATCACTACCACCGTGCGATACAGATGTTTCTAAAAATGATTTTGCTTCATAGCCTACGTTTCGAAATATGTTAAACGCGTTGTACCTGAACCATTCGCGGTTAACCGACGTCGAGCGATTGTGTCACTTAGTACGCAAAGCAAGTGGGATGGCGCGAGAAATCGTTTCCATATATCCGCTGACCCATCGAAGCTTTGTTCTTGCGTGTAAAGCTTAAGTTAATCATATGATAACCCTCAAATTTTTGTTCATAACCAACTAAAGGTACTTTCCCCTGAGTTGAAATCGATTCAACGCGGGATAATTACATATCTGTCCATAATGTCCGTTTACGATGGGCGAACATCGAAGCTTTGTTCTTGCGTGAAAAGCTTAAGTTAATCATATGATAAACCTCAAATTTTGGTTCATAACTAACTAAAGGTACTTTCCCCCCTCCAATCCTAGAGACAAGCACTGAGTTGAAATCGATTCAACGCGGGATAATTGTTGATTCAAGTTTTTATTAGACTAACTCATGAAAAGAAAAGCAATGTACAATGAAGCATTTGACAAACATAAACGTAATTCTAAGCCTACTATGTACATTTTATAATTTAAAAATAAGAATACAGTTGGATTGTTGCAAGTACATAATTCAAATATTCTAACAATCTCCGCCTCAATCAAAGTGTATTAAACAAAAGTAATATTTAAAAGATTACAACAATTAAAATGTTTTTCTTTACATAATGATTTGGTTAAAATATCAGCAGCATTTTTAGATGTGACTACGTATTTGATGTTAATCTCCTTATCAATATATTTGTCTCGGATGTAGTGAAATCTAATGTCGATGTGTTTGCTTCTCTTGTGCACAGTAGGATTCTTTACCAAAAATTCTGCTCCTTGATTATCGCAGTACATAGTTGTTGCTTCGGATACACAATCGGCAAACCCCATCTCTTGAAGAAGACTTCTTTGGAACACCACCTCCTTTGTACCTTGACACAGGGCTATATACTCCGCCTCCATTGAACTGAGCGCCACAATATGTTGTTTTTTTGGACTCCCAGGCTATAAGTCCTTCACCGAAAAACAAAGCACAGGTATCTGCTCCCCAATCCGAATCCGTGAAACAAACTAGCTCTTGATTGTCAAATGGATACGTTATTTTGCCTTTTGGGTGACCTTTTAAATATCGCAGAAGGTGTTTTGCTGCTACAAATTGTTTGCTATGAGGATGTGCACTGAACTGCGCTAGACGGGAAACAGCATGTGATATATCAGGTCTTGATATAACCGATAAGTACATCAAACCTCCAATTAACGATTGAAAACTCTTTACATCACACAACTCATCACAACTATTTTTTTCGCACTTTCTGAGAACAGTTCCGTTAGCCAACGGCGTTGAAGTTGGTCTGCAATCAGTCATTTCCCATTCTTCCAGTAGTTGTTCAACATATCGAGATTGATGAATCGAAATGCTATCATCATCCTCCCGCTCAATCTCCATTCCCAAATAAAATGAGATTGAACCACGATCAATTGTCTCTATCTGTCCATTCAGGTTGGATATAATCCTTAACATTTCATCACTAGATGAACATGCCAACATTAAATCATCGACGTAGATGGCAATTATATTTATGTTACCATTTTCTCGTTGAATGTACACACAATTGTCAGTTTTGCATCTTTTAAATCCAATATTGGTTAAAATTTCTGTCACCTTCTTGTTCCACTCTCTTCCAGCCTGCTTTAACCCATACAGAGAACGTTTTAATTTGCAAACCTTTTGTGGATGTTCTCTGTCCTCGAATTCTGGAGGTTGTTTCATAAAAACATCTTCTTGTAAATCACCGTTTAAATATGCGGAAACAATGTCTATATGGTTTACTATTAAATTGTATTTTGCTGCTAAAGCAAGAATCAAACGAATGGTAGAGTGACGAACAACAGGTGCATATGTTTCCTTGTAGTCTATATTGTATTTCTGTGAACAGCCTCTTGCTACAAGCCCTGCCTTAAATCTGTCAATAGAACCGTCTGCTTTTCTCTTGACAACAAACACCCATTTACAGCTGATAACGTTCTTCGATTTAGGTTTGTCTACCAGTTCCCAGGTTTCATTCCTTATCAATGAATCAAACTCCGCCTGCATAGCCTTTTTCCACTGATCCGCATTATCAGAGTTTAATGCATCAGCAATTGTTGACGGATTTTCAATTACAGCGCTCAACATTTCGACGCGTGGTTCAGTGACATATACCTTTCTCGGTCTTCCAACTTGACCAGTTCGACAAATCCTAGGTCTTCCTCTGCAACGTTTACCAACCTCATTAGGAACTTCATCAACACTTTCATCACTTCCATCAACATTTTCAACAGATGGCTCTTCCTGATGAATTGCCTCACTGCCAGTGGACGTACTTGAATTTTCTTGTGAAGAAATGTCAATATTAAAAAAATCATTCTCTTCACACTCACCAACTTTAGATTTTGTAAACGAATTTTCAAAAAATATAACATCTCTGGCCTTATATATTTTTTTCTGAGTGGAATCAAACAGTCTGTAGCCTTTAGAGAACTTTTCGTAACCGACGAAAATCATTTTAGTTCCTTTTGGTTCAAATTTACCTCGTTTTTTATTATGTTGCATGACAACAGCATCGCACCCGAAAACTTTAAAGTGCGCTACGGATGGCATTCTCCCAACCCATACTTCATATGGTGTCTTCCCATTCAATACTTTTGTTGGAGAACGGTTGCGAATATATGCCGATGTATTGACCGCCTCAGCCCACAGATATTGATTTGAGTTTGATTGTTGAAGCATACAGCGAGACATTTCCACAAGAGTTCGATTTGCTCGTTCCGCTACTCCGTTCTGCTGCGGTGAATAATAACAACAAGTTTGATGAATAATACCATTTTCAGCCAAAAATTTTGAAAACGCAGAATTAACATATTCGGAGTCATTGTGACTTCGGACACATTTTAATCTTCGACAAGTTTGTTTTTCTGCCTGATTTTTGAATTCTTTCAAAACATCCAACGCATCTGACTTCCTTTTCAAAAAATAAACGTTTGTAAATCTGGAATAATCATCAATGACCTTCATTATATATTTCGAACCACCCTGCGACGTTATATTCATAGGGCCACACAGATCCGTGTGCACTAACTGCAATACATCCGTGGTGTTAATCTTGGAAAACTTCGGAAATGGTTTTCTATGTATTTTACAAACGGCACATGTAGAACATTCGAAATTGTCAGGCAACTTCACATCAAGGCCGCGCACCATTTTCTTCTTGGACAATGCGTGTAAATCATGAACATTCAAATGGCCAAACCGAGCGTGCCATTTTTTCAAATGTTCTTCAGATTTTTCTGAAATTTTATTTAAATTTTCTTGATGTCCATCTCTCTTTAAATTGACGTAGAAAATGTCATTCACCAAATATGAAGTAAACATTATTTGATTTTTCTTTGTCTTGACAACAGCCTTCTTTGATTTAAATTCAACAATGTAACCAGCATTCAACATTTTACTAACTGACAAAAAATTTGAATGTAATTTCGGTACATACCAGGCGTTCTTCAGAGATATGTTGCAAAAACTTGATTTTACTTCAATTGTGCCAATACCTTCAGCTAAAATATTCTCTCCCGATGCCAATAATATATTCTGAGTCTTGCGTTCCAGGTTAGAAAAAAGTGTAGAATCACGACACATGTGAGAACTTGCACCACTATCCAGGATCCAATTATCACTTGTCGACGAATTTCTTTTACCTACGGCACTCATAGCATACCCTTCAGATATTCCATTGCATGTTGACTTACATTGGGCACGAACATGTCCTCGTTTACCACACTTGTAGCACTTGATATTTGCATTACCTTGCCCTCGCGTGCTCTTATCATAACTAGGCTTAAAACTTTCTTTTTCTTTTCTCTCCTGTGGTCGAAATTTAGCTGCAAACACATTTTCCGCAGTTGGTTTCTCGCACTTGATGTCCTGTCGTTCTTCCTCTTCAAGAATTTTTGATTTCAGAGATTCAATCCTTGGCAGCTCATCTCTACTTTCAATTGCAACCACGAAATTCTCCATTTCATCAGGCAAACTACACAGCAACAATATACTTAAAAAATCTTCCGGCATTGCAACGCCAATTGCCTTTAAGTCATCGACCATTAGGTAGAACTCGTTTAATTGCAATGAGTACTTCTCGGAGTTCTTGAATTTAAATTTCACCAACCTTTTAAACAGATTCACCTTCCGGGCAGGAGCATCCCTCTGATACAAACGGCTCAATGTATCCCAAGCGCTTTTTGATGTCGTACAATTTTTAATGTGTATGAGTTCCGTTGGTTTTACACATAGAGTTATATTCGCCAACGCCTTTTGATCCGTTCTTGTGGGCGGAGGATTCTCCGCCTCGACTGCATCCCAAAGATCAAGCGTAATCAGGAGACTTTTCATTTGTACACACCATATTACATAGTTTTCACCATTCAGTTTTTGTATTTGTGTCATGTGTCCAGCCATCTTAACGTTTTTTTTTTTTTATATGTACTCGTACAACACAAACTTTTCTAGAACTTTCCTTTTTACAAAATTTCTGAATGTTCAACAATGAATCTAATTTTCCATTTCAGACCAACTGAAAACATTAACCAGCGTGTGGGACTGGGCCCATAACCTTTGTTGATTCAAGTTTTTATTAGACTAACTCATGAAAAGAAAAGCAATGTACAATGAAGCATTTGACAAACATAAACGTAATTCTAAGCCTACTATGTACATTTTATAATTTAAAAATAAGAATACAGTTGGATTGTTGCAAGTACATAATTCAAATATTCTAACAATAATTACATATCTGTCCATAATGTCCGTTTATGATGGGCGAACATATAATTGGGATCCAATTTTAGTTTTTGGATTTGGACCACTTCCTTACTGAACGAATCCAAACCCTTACGTGTATACGCGATTTAAATGGACCGAAATTCGCGAAAAGCCACAATGAGAAAAATTTTAAGTCTCACCATATTAGTGCTACGCAGTCTGTAGCTTTGACATCGGGGAAATTGCAAGACCCGCCAATTTTTGCGCCAAACAAAGTCATTTACTGCGCTTGTGCTGGAAGTTTCATAAGCTTTCAGTCCCTGAGAGATTTTCTCTTGTAAAACCACATCATTATCGTGAGAATTGCTTTACGCGGTCATGATCGCGATTCTGTAAAGCAGAAAGTACCAACTCCGCTGCAAGTTCGGGTAATATTCGTCACACACCACCTGCGTTAAATGCCGATGTTCGCCCTTCCACCTCAGCTCAGGCAACTTCCGCGTCCATAAATAGACAATAAAATCATATCTCACAGAATCATGCAGTCTTACACGGGGCATCTATAGTTGATCAGTTTCACAATGGTATTTTATTCCCAGCTCGAGCGTTGGTTGACGTTGGCTTCAGAAGCCTCGTTTATTTCGGAACGACTTAAAAATAGTTTGAAGTTATCAGTGCATTCCACGTATACTACTATATCGGTTATTAATCATGCGGTATCGGCTACGTCGAGAAAGCTTTTTTTATATCCAAAAAGGAACGACGATGGACTCTTCGATTCAAGTAGAGACCGTGGCCTTGGTGCTACCTTCTATCCCAACTTGCCACCGTTTGCATCCCTGTATCCCAATATTATTTTAGAAGGTACTTAGCAAGGGTTGTTAGGATATCTGCTAGGTCAAAATACCATTTTTAAGTTGATACCGGGTCCGACAACCTTGCTCCAGGTCAGTAATTTTGTGGCAACCGCGGAGATCTTAGAATAAATTAATCTCAAAAGAAATCATTTTAAATTCTGGGAGTTAGAGGATAGTCCAAAGCGCAAAATGCTTCCCCCTTCTGACTAAATTTGCAAGAACATTTCATTTGGACCACGTGCAGAAACGCTGATGGTTGCTACGTTGTGACCTTGCCTATTAAGTCGGAGGTTGGCCGGCCGCTTTGTCGAGAACGAATGTTCTGCGGAATTTTTTTCGTAACGAAGCTTCGTTTCTTCGAAAACCCAACATAAATTCAGTTTATGATAACTTGGTCAAGGAATATTTGAAAATTGGTCATATGCGATCAATTTCCCGTCCTGCGAACTATTCGACCTTATCGTGCAATTAACCGCACCACCCAGTTATTAATGTGAAAAACAGAGCACGAAGTTACGCCGCGCTGTGTGTTCTGCTGAACAGCATGTTTTATCGGATGCTTCAGAAAAAGCATCCGCGGTATACCTTCGCGTTGAATGTCCAAATGGGGAGATTTTTGCAAGACAAAAGTGGCTCCCATAACGTCCATATCTTCTCCTCGTCTTGAACATTGCAGCGCCACATTTTTGCTAGAAATGATTTTAAATAAAATTGTCGTACAACTTTAGCAGGATTTCAGTTGGACTGATTCTACGATCGCCATGGCCTGGCTGAAGAAGTCGCCGTGTATTTGTATATGTATCACTTTAGGTCGGAAGATAATCCCGCAGTTGTGGGATTACGCCTGCTGTATTGGCTTCTTCGCGGCTTAGGTGGCATGGTCGAGAATGGTTTAATTATAATAAAGATTAATGGAATATTCGTGATCTGGCAACTCTCGACACCGAATCATTCTTACAAGAGTTTGAAGATGGACTATAGCGTTTTTCATCGCTTGATCGCGGGTTACGAGTAATTTAGTACATTCTTAGATTTTTCCCTCGAACACATCGCGAACATAAAGAACGATTTACTTTTGGGTCTTTGGTCATATAGGTTTGGTCACACGAAAATCTTCTTCCAATTATACCACTGCCTTAAACGCGACGCAAGTGTGATAAGAAGTGATAAATCAAACAAAACAAATGAACAAAAACAATATGTTTACATCACAAACGGAATACTGAGATATTCAATAAAAAAAACAGCCAAATAAATATTTCTTAGTAGTTTGGCCAAAAATTGTATATTTCAAAAAATGTTGTTTTAAAAAAAGTTGAATAACTCAATCAGTTTCTAACTGATTTTTAACTGACACCGAATTGTATTCGTAGGAACACTCTCTTTATTATTCAGTGCAAAAATTTTTCGCTTCCTTTTAAAAAATTATGTGTAAAAACACATCCAAAATTAAAAAATTTAAAAAATGAGTAAAAATACACAGATTTTTTCAGTCTGATTTTAAAAAAGTATACACCATTCGAAAGGCCGCAGTTTCTTATTTCCAAATCAGCCGAAAAACTTAACTTCTGTTGATATTCAACCAAGTTACTCGCATGTTAGTGCGTAAGATTCGAAAAACCTGTTTTTACCCGTAACTCCAGGTTTTGGAGGTTTTTGAGAAATTTCAAAAGCGGTTTCTTGTTGTACTCAGCAAGATCTACAAGAAAATAATACCATTTCCCAGTTGTTTTTTCTGTCACACTATGTAATTAAGCATTGAACAATATTCTTCTTATTATTCATTTAAGTTAAAAAATTGTTTTAAACATTGGACATTACTGTCACAGTGTACACACAGAATTAAACATTAATTTTCCCGAAGTTTACAACACAAAATCAAAACGTATCTATTTAAGTTTTAGAAAAATTATACTGAATTAACATACAAAAAAGGAGCACACTTTTACAGGAACAAAAAAATAACGAAGAAAAAAATTAAGCAAAGAAAACCAGTGTCAAAGAAAAAGCAAAACTATAGCTCAAACATTTTGATCATTAGAGCCGAAAAGTGGTTATAATATATAAATCATATAAAGATGCGCGAAGAGTCTAGTACAAAATGTACACCAAAATGCAACCTTGGAGGAAGGAGGACTTTTTTTAGATTTTGTCCAATATTTCATCAAAGCATCAATGATCGAATACATGTAGTTAACGTTTCACATTTATAGAGGATCTGCGTCCAGAACAAATCTTACAGTTAGTTGTATATCTCCAAAAGTTTCTCAGCAAAGACTTTGGGTAGCAGCAGGGCTAAATCAGCTGACTGGTCTAATTTTACCTCGCCAATTATTAAAGAAAAACTATCTGCACCAAGAGGGGAGTTCTAACTACGGCAGCAAAGTTTTTCGACCCTTGTATATGGCTGGCTCCATTGATATAAGTTACTAGGCTGATTTTGCACCATGTCTGGCTAAATAAATTAGATTTGGATGGCCCTTTGATGAAAATTGCTCAAATACCTCGAAAAATTGCCCATTAATAGACACAATAAAAATTCCTCGATAGATATAATTTCAGCCGTTAAGTCTGGTGGAAATCCAAGGATTTTAAGACTCATTTTTCTAGCTGCGAAAATTTGCAAAGTTTTTCGACCCTTGTATATGGCTGGCTCCAGTGATATTAGTTTCTAGGCTGATTGTGCACCATGTCTGGCTAAATAAATTAGATTTAGATGGCCCTTTGATGCAAATTACTCAAATGAGCTGGTATAATACATTGAAAAATTGACCATTAATGGACACAATAAAAATTCCTCGATGGATTCAATTTCAGCCATTAAGTCTGGTGGAAATCCAGGGATTTTAAGACTCGTTTTTCTAGCTGCGAAAATTTGTAGCGCATCAATATATAAAAGTCTTGTTAACACGACTGTAAATTTTCGGAGCTGTCCTTCTTTTAGAATTAGCAACAGCAGTTGTTCTAAACAACGCAACACTGTACTTCTAGTTGCGAAAACTGGTGTACCAATATAAAAAAAATGTCTCGTTAACAAGACAGTCTCTTTGCGGAGCTGTCCTTCTTTTGGTGTTAGCAGCAGCAGTTGTTCCAAATCTTCAGTTGGTAAAAGTATCTACACATTATTGGACAGACAGATCGTTATAGCCTGGATTACAAAACCATTCTGCTCATAGCACACTTTCGTTGGCTACACATTGTCTTTTATTTTGGAAACTGTTAGAAAAGAAAATTAGAGACACTTAGATTCCGAATGTAACCTCGCTGACGTTTCCAGCCTAGGAAGATCCGATATCTCATCGTCCATGATTGCAGGGACCTCCATAGCTAAACTTTCCATAAAACGATGACCTAGATACGAAGTTTTAAAAAACAGAAATCAGGAGTCAAAACCTGTAAAATTTTGGCTACAGCCACAATTGAAGACCCATTGGTTATATTTTTCTCCTTTTAAGTATTGCCACAAATTACAGCAGTAGAGTTTAACGATGTTAAGTAACTACTCCTTGCTTTAACACAAAAACATCATTTCAAAGCCGAGTATCAATCTGTACTTTAGAAAACTCGTATTTCGCCCAGCCGCAGCCTACTGACTCTTAACTCGTTTTTAGAACAAAACCGTGTTATCAGAGCTAATTAACAAAATGTCTTCATTTACAAGCAATTCCGTGCTGAGCTTGATAACTAGTTGCTTGATCAAATCCAACTGACCTTGCCATGATGAATTCTGTGTTTATAAGAGAACATTTTTTTGTATTTATTGGTGCAAGCATATTATCCCTGAATTTCGTGATTTCGTTTTATATTAACAAAGACAGGCTCTTGTTTCTTTGTGAATAATTTCATGCGAATTCGAAGGAGATTTTTATTTTTTAGAATTATCCTAAAATTACATGAGTTTTTTGTTGTTTTTGCTGTTGTAAAATGAGTTAAAGATGATAATTAATCTGCTGTGTCATTTTCTTGATTGCCTGATTAGTTTCAAGCGCAATTGTTTTATTTATTATTGGTGTGATTTTGGTAGATTGGTCTTCGGTGAATTGAATTAGAATTTTCAATAAATTCCATGATTTTTTTTTGTTGTTTTTGCTATTGTAAAATGAGTTTTAGATGAAAATTAATCTGCTGTGTCATTTTCTTGCATGCCTAATTAATTTTAAGCGCAATTGTTTCATTTGTTATTGGTTTGATTTTGATAGGATTTTGGAGGATCATCTCTATCTCCAGTGTTGTACGAGTATAGTTTTTGTTGTTTATATAACGAAATAGATCAATTTTCTGTGTTTAAATGTATTATTTATAATTAATGAGTTTTTTTTAATTCACTCTAAACGACTTTTCAACACACCTCGTACTTCACTAGCTTTCTTTTCTACTTAAGAAGGACCAGAGTGTAAGGAAAGTGGCTGCGCAGAAGAGAGAAAGGAACGCTTTGAAGTCTATTCTGATGGTCCCTTATATTTAACAAATTACATTTACTTGAAACCTAGTTACATTCCTAAATTTCAATCCATATAACAACATATGAGTGCACCCTACATCCGGTCCACTTTTCAAGTCAACTTCCTGGCAACAGTAGTGTGTCGAATTATAATTTTTGTTCAAGTTTGAGTGATCAAACCCCAAACTTGATATATAAAAATAAAAAAAAAACATTTACGATGCCTTCTCCTCTAAATTTATTTATCAGAGCTTCTGATGCACTGATAAAATATAACGCGAACTTTAATGCATTGAATGAGGAGGATATAGACGTTTATACGCTAGAAGTGCAAAGTTCGGTGTTGAAAAAAGTATGGGATAAGGCGAAGGAAATGTTCGACATACCTTCACACCATCGAAAAAGCAACCAAAGACGATATCGACTCAGCCGACAATAAATACGATGCTGCTGATTGAGCTATCGTACAATGTCTGTCCGCGATAAATTGCAAATTAGATCAAAATCGCGGTCCTCGTCAGTCATCTTTCCGATCGGTAGCCTATAGTGGCATTAGTAGGGTATCAGGAAACTCAGTGCAGACATCTCGAGGGATAACATCGGGAATGCCCGCGGAGCAAGACACTGAATCCCTGATAAAAATTTCCGGAAGCGTTAAAGCTAACCTGGTCGAAAGTTGTAGTGAGGAGAATATTGTAGCTCCACCCACAATTGACAGCATGCATAATCTATCACTACCACCGTGCGATACAGATGTTTTTAAAAATGATTTTGCTTCATAGCCTACGTTTCGAAATATGTTAAACGCGTTGTACCTGAACCATTCGCGGTTAACCGACGTCGAGCGATTGTGTCACTTAGTACGCAAAGCAAGTGGGATGGCGCGAGAAATCGTTTCCATATATCCGCTGACCCATCGAAGCTTTGTTCTTGCGTGTAAAGCTTAAGTTAATCATATGATAACCCTCAAATTTTTGTTCATAATCAACTAAAGGTACTTTCCCCCTCCGATCCTAGAGACAAGTACTGAGTTGAAAACGATTCAACGCGGGATAATTACATATCTGTCCATAATGTCCGTTTACGATGGGCGAACATCGAAGCTTTGTTCTTGCGTGGAAAGCTTAAGTTAATCATATGACAAACCTCAGTTTCATAAGCTTTCAGTCCCTGAGAGATTTTCTCTTGTAAAACCACATCATTATCGTGAAAATTGCTTTACGCGGTCATGATCGCGATTCTGTAAAGCAGAAAGTACCAACTCCGCTGCAAGTTCGGGTAATATTCGTCACACACCACCTGCGTTAAATGCCGATGTTCGCCCTTCCACCTCAGCTCAGGCAACTTCCGCGTCCATAAATAGACAATAAAATCATATCTCACAGAATCATGCAGTCTTACACGGGGCATCTATAGTTGATCAGTTTCACAATGGTATTTTATTCCCAGCTCGAGCGTTGGTTGACGTTGGCTTCAGAAGCCTCGTTTATTTCGGAACGACTTAAAAATAGTTTGAAGTTATCAGCGCATTCCACGTATACTACTATATCGGTTATTAATCATGCGGTATCAGCTACGTCGAGAAAGCTTTTTTTATATCCAAAAAGAAACGACGATGGACTCTTCGATTCAAGTAGAGGCCGTGGCCTTGGTGCTACCTTCTATCCCAATACAAACGATGGGAACTTGCCACCGTTTGCATCCCTGTATCCCAATATTATTTTAGAAGGTACTTAGCAAGGGTTGTTAGGATATCTGCTAGGTCAAAATACCATTTTTAAGTTGATACCGGGTCCGACAGCCTTGCTCCAGGTCAGTAATTTTGTGGCAACCGCGGAGATCTTAGAAGAAATTAATCTCAAAAGAAATCATTTTAAATTCTGGGAGCTAGAGGATAGTCCAAAGCGCAAAATGCTTCCCCCTTCTGACTAAATTTGCAAGAACATTTCATTTGGACCACGTGCAGAAACGCTGATGGTTGCTACGTTGTGACCTTGCCTATTAAGTCGGAGGTTGGCCGGCCGCTTTGTCGAGAACGAATGTTCTGCGGAATTTTTTTCGTAACGAAGCTTCGTTTCTTCGAAAACCCGACATAAATTCAGTTTATGACAACTTGGTCATGGAATATTTGAAAATTGGTCATATGCGATCAATTTCCCGTCCTGCGAACTATTCGACCTTATCGTGCAATAAACCGCACCACCCAGTTATTAATGTGGAAAAACAGAGCTCGAAGTTACACCGTGCTGTGTGTTCTGCTGAACAGCATGTTTTATCGAATGCTTCAGAAAAAGCATCCGCGGGGGTGGTATACCTTCGCGTTGAATGTCCAACTGGGGAGATTTTTGCAAGACAAAAGTGGCTCCCATAACGTCCATATCTTCTCCTCGTCTTGAACATTGCAGCGCCACATTTTTGCTAGAAATGATTTTAAATAAAATTGTCGTACAACTTTAGCAGGATTTCAGTTGGACTGATTCTACGATCGCCATGGCCTGGCTGAAGAAGTCGCCGTGTATTTGTATATGTATCACTTTAGGTCGGAAGATAATCCCGCAGTTGTGGGATTACGCCTGCTGTATTGGCTTCTTCGCGGCTTAGGTGGCATGGTCGAGAATGGTTTAATTATAATAAAGATTAATGGAATATTCGTGATCTGGCAACTCTCGACACCGAATCATTCTTTCAAGAGTTTGAAGATGGACTATAGCGTTTTTCATCGCTTGATCGCGGGTTACGAGTAATTTAGTACATTCTTAGATTTTTCCCTCGAACACATCGCGAACATAAAGAACGATTTACTTTTGGGTCTTTGGTCATATAGGTTTGGTCACACGAAAATCTTCTTCCAATTATACCACTGCCTTAAACGCGACGCATGTGTGATAAGAAGTGATAAATCAAACAAAACAAATGAACAAAAACAATATGTTTACATCACAAACGTAATACTGAGATATTCAATAAAAAAAAACAGCCAAATAAATATTTCTTAGTAGTTTGGCCAAAAATTGTATATTTCAAAAAATGTTGTTTTAAAAAAAGTTGAATAACTCAATCAGTTTCTAACTGATTTTTAACTGACACCGAATTGTATTCGTAGGAACACTCTCTTTATTATTCAGTGCAAAAATTGTTCGCTTCCTTTTAAAAAATTATGTGTAAAAACACATCCAAAATTAAAAAATTTAAAAAATGAGTAAAAATACACAGATTTTTTCAGTCTGATTTTAAAAAAGTATACACCATTCGAAAGGCCGCAGTTTCTTATTTCCAAATCAGCCGAAAAACTTAACTTCTGTTGATATTCAACCAAGTTACTCGCATGTTAGTGCGTAAGATTCGAAAAACCTGTTTTTACCCGTAACTCCAGGTTTTGGAGGTTTTTGAGAAATTTCAAAAGCGGTTTCTTGTTGTACTCAGCAAGATCTACAAGAAAATAATACCATTGCCCAGTTATGTTTTTTCTGTCACACTATGTAATTAAGCATTGAACAATATTCTTCTTATTATTCATTTAAGTTAAAAAATTGTTTTAAACATTGGACATTACTGTCACAATGTACACACAGAATTAAACAATTATTTTCCCGAAGTTTACAACACAAAATCAAAACGTATCTATTTAAGTTTTAGAAAAATTATACTGAATTAACATACAAAAAAGGAGCACACTTTTACAGGAACAAAAAAATAACGAAGAAAAAAATTAAGCAAAGAAAACCAGTGTCAAAGAAAAAGCAAAACTATAGCTCAAACATTTTGATCATTAGAGCCGAAAAGTGGTTATAATATATAAATCATATAAAGATGCGCGAAGAGTCTAGTACAAAATGTACATCAAAATGCAACCTTGGAGGAAGGAGGACTTTTTTTTAGATTTTGTCCAATTGTTCATCAAAGCATCAATGATCGAATACATGTAGTTAACGTTTCACATTTATAGAGGATCTGCGTCCAGAACAAATCTTACAGTTAGTTGTATATCTCCAAAAGCTTCTCAGCAAAGACTTTGGGTAGCAGCAGGGCTAAATCAGCTGACTGGTCTAATTTTACCTCGCCAATTATTAAAGAAAAACTATCTGCACCAAGAGGGGAGTTCTAACTACGGCAGCAAAGTTTTTCGACCCTTGTATATGGCTGGCTCCATTGATATAAGTTACTAGGCTGATTTTGCACCATGTCTGGCTAAATAAATTAGATTTGGATGGCCCTTTGATTAAAATTGCTCAAATACCTCGAAAAATTGCCCATTAATAGACACAATAAAAATTCCTCGATAGATATAATCTCAGCCGTTAAGTCTGGTGGAAATCCAAGGATTTTAAGACTCATTTTTCTAGCTGCGAAAATTTGCAAAGTTTTTCGACCCTTGTATATGGCTGGCTCCAGTGATATTAGTTTCTAGGCTGATTGTGCACCATATCTGGCTAAATAAATTAGATTTAGATGGCCCTTTGATGCAAATTACTCAAATGAGCTGGTATAATACATTGAAAAATTGACCATTAATGGACACAATAAAAATTCCTCGATGGATTCAATTTCAGCCATTAAGTCTGGTGGAAATCCACGGATTTTAAGACTCGTTTTTCTAGCTGCGAAAATTTGTAGCGCATCAATATATAAAAGTCTTGTTAACACGACTGTAAATTTTCGGAGCTGTCCTTCTTTTAGAATTAGCAACAGCAGTTGTTCTAAACAACGCAACACTGTACTTCTAGTTGCGAAAACTGGTGTACCAATATAAAAAAAATGTCTCGTTAACAAGACAGTCTCTTTGCGGAGCTGTCCTTCTTTTAGTGTTAGCAGCAGCAGTTGTTCCAAATCTTCAGTTGGTAAAAGTATCTACACATTATTGGACAGACAGATCGTTATAGCCTGGATTACAAAACCATTCTGCTCATAGCACACTTTCGTTGGCAACACATTGTCTTTTATTTTGGAAACTGTTAGAAAAGAAAATTAGAGACACTTAGATTCCGAATGTAACCTCGCTGACGTCGCCAGCCTAGGAAGATCCGATATCTCATCGTCCATGATTGCAGGGACCTCCATAGCTAAATTTTCCATAAAACGATGACCTAGATACGAAGTTTTAAAAAACAGAAATCAGGAGTCAAAACCTGTAAAATTTTGGCTACAGCCACAATTGAAGACCCATTGGTTATATTTTTCTCCTTTTAAGTATTGCCACAAATTACAGCAGTAGAGTTTAACGATGTTAAGTAACTACTCCTTGCTTTAACACAAAAACATCATTTCAAAGCCGAGTATCAATCTGTACTTTAGAAAACTCGTATTTCGCTCAGCCGCAGCCTACTGACTCTTAACTCGTTTTTAGAACAAAACCGTGTTATCAGAGCTAATTAACAAAATGTCTTCATTTACAAGCAATACCGTGCTGAGCTTGATAACTAGTTGCTTGATCAAATCCAACTGACCTTGCCATGATGAATTCTGTGTTTATAAGAGAACATTTTTTTGTATTTATTGGTGCAAGCATATTATCCCTGAATTTCGTGATTTCGTTCTATATTAACAAAGACAGGCTCTTGTTTATTTGTGAATAATTTCATGCGAATTCGAAGGAGATTTTTATTTTTCCATGTCCATGATTGCAGGGACCTCCATAGCTAAATTTTCCATAAAACGATGACCTAGATACGAAGTTTTAAAAAACAGAAATCAGGAGTCAAAACCTGTAAAATTTTGGCTACAGCCACAATTGAAGACCCATTGGTTATATTTTTCTCCTTTTAAGTATTGCCACAAATTACAGCAGTAGAGTTTAACGATGTTAAGTAACTACTCCTTGCTTTAACACAAAAACATCATTTCAAAGCCGAGTATCAATCTGTACTTTAGAAAACTCGTATTTCGCTCAGCCGCAGCCTACTGACTCTTAACTCGTTTTTAGAACAAAACCGTGTTATCACAGCTAATTAACAAAATGTCTTCATTTACAAGCAATTCCGTGCTGAGCTTGATAACTAGTTGCTTGATCAAATCCAACTGACCTTGCCATGATGAATTCTGTGTTTATAAGAGAACATTTTTTTGTATTTATTGGTGCAAGCATATTATCCCTGAATTTCGTGATTTCGTTCTATATTAACAAAGACAGGCTCTTGTTTATTTGTGAATAATTTCATGCGAATTCGAAGGAGATTTTTATTTTTTAGAATTATCCTAAAATTACATGAGTTTTTTGTTGTTTTTGCTGTTGTAAAATGAGTTAAAGATGATAATTAATCTGCTGTGTCATTTTCTTGATTGCCTGATTAGTTTCAAGCGCAATTGTTTTATTTATTATTGGTGTGATTTTAGTAGATTGGTCTTCGTTGAATTGAATTAGAATTTTCAATAAATTCCATGATTTTTTTTTTGTTGTTTTTGCTATTGTAAAATGAGTTTTAGATGAAAATTAATCTGCTGTGTCATTTTCTTGCATGCCTAATTAATTTTAAGCGCAATTGTTTCATTTGTTATTGGTTTGATTTTGATAGGATTTTGGAGGATCATCTCTATCTCCAGTGTTGTACGAGTACAGTTTTTGTTGTTTATATAACGAAATAGATCAATTTTCTGTGTTTAAATGTATTATTTATAATTAATGAGTTTTTGTTAATTCACTCTAAACGACTTTTCAACACACCTCGTACTTCACTGGCTTTCTTTTCTACTTAAGAAGGACCAGAGTGTAAGGAAAGTGGCTGCGCAGAAGAGAGAAAGGAACGCTTTGAAGTCTATTCTGATGGTCCCTTATATTTAACAAATTACATTTACTTGAAACCTAGTTACATTCCTAAATTTCAATCCATATAACAACATATGAGTGCACCCTACATCCGGTCCACTTTTCAAGTCAACTTCCTGGCAACAGTAGTGTGTCGAATTATAATTTTTGTTCAAGTTTGAGTGATCAAACCCCAAACTTGATATATAAAAATAAAAAAAAAACATTTACGATGCCTTCTCCTCTAAATTTCTTTATCAGAGCTTCTGATGCACTGATAAAATATAACGCGAACTTTAATGCATTGAATGAGGAGGATATAGACGTTTATACGCTAGAAGTGCAAAGTTCGGTGTTGAAAAAAGTATGGGATAAGGCGAAGGAAATGTTCGACATACCTTCACACCATCGAAAAAGCAACCAAAGACGATATCGACTCAGCCGACAATAAATACGATGCTGCTGATTGAGCTATCGTACAATGTCTGTCCGCGATAAATTGCAAATTAGATCAAAATCGCGGTCCTCGTCAGTCATCTTTCCGATCGGTAGCCTATAGTGGCATTAGTAGGGTATCAGGAAACTCAGTGCAGACATCTCGAGGGATAACATCGGGAATGCCCGCGGAGCAAGACACTGAATCCCTGATAAAAATTTCCGGAAGCGTTAAAGCTAACCTGGTCGAAAGTTGTAGTGAGGAGAATATTGTAGCTCCACCCACAATTGACAGCATGCATAATCTATCACTACCACCGTGCGATACAGATGTTTTTAAAAATGATTTTGCTTCATAGCCTACGTTTCGAAATATGTTAAACGCGTTGTACCTGAACCATTCGCGGTTAACCGACGTCGAGCGATTGTGTCACTTAGTACGCAAAGCAAGTGGGATGGCGCGAGAAATCGTTTCCATATATCCGCTGACCCATCGAAGCTTTGTTCTTGCGTGTAAAGCTTAAGTTAATCATATGATAACCCTCAAATTTTTGTTCATAATCAACTAAAGGTACTTTCCCCCTCCGATCCTAGAGACAAGTACTGAGTTGAAATCGATTCAACGCGGGATAATTACATATCTGTCCATAATGTCCGTTTACGATGGGCGAACATCGAAGCTTTGTTCTTGCGTGGAAAGCTTAAGTTAATCATATGGCAAACCTCAGTTTCATAAGCTTTCAGTCCCTGAGAGATTTTCTCTTGTAAAACCACATCATTATCGTGAAAATTGCTTTACGCGGTCATGATCGCGATTCTGTAAAGCAGAAAGTACCAACTCCGCTGCAAGTTCGGGTAATATTCGTCACACACCACCTGCGTTAAATGCCGATGTTCGCCCTTCCACCTCAGCTCAGGCAACTTCCGCGTCCATAAATAGACAATAAAATCATATCTCACAGAATCATGCAGTCTTACACGGGGCATCTATAGTTGATCAGTTTCACAATGGTATTTTATTCCCAGCTCGAGCGTTGGTTGACGTTGGCTTCAGAAGCCTCGTTTATTTCGGAACGACTTAAAAATAGTTTGAAGTTATCAGTGCATTCCACGTATACTACTATATCGGTTATTAATCATGCGGTATCGGCTACGTCGAGAAAGCTTTTTTTATATCCAAAAAGGAACGACGATGGACTCTTCGATTCAAGTAGAGACCGTGGCCTTGGTGCTACCTTCTATCCCAACTTGCCATCGTTTGCATCCCTGTATCCCAATATTATTTTAGAAGGTACTTAGCAAGGGTTGTTAGGATATCTGCTAGGTCAAAATACCATTTTTAAGTTGATACCGGGTCCGACAACCTTGCTCCAGGTCAGTAATTTTGTGGCAACCGCGGAGATCTTAGAAGAAATTAATCTCAAAAGAAATCATTTTAAATTCTGGGAGCTAGAGGATAGTCCAAAGCGCAAAATGCTTCCCCCTTCTGACTAAATTTGCAAGAACATTTCATTTGGACCACGTGCAGAAACGCTGATGGTTGCTACGTTGTGACCTTGCCTATTAAGTCGGAGGTTGGCCGGCCGCTTTGTCGAGAACGAATGTTCTGCGGAATTTTTTTCGTAACGAAGCTTCGTTTCTTCGAAAACCCGACATAAATTCAGTTTATGACAACTTGGTCATGGAATATTTGAAAATTGGTCATATGCGATCAATTTCCCGTCCTGCGAACTATTCGACCTTATCGTGCAATAAACCGCACCACCCAGTTATTAATGTGGAAAAACAGAGCTCGAAGTTACGCCGTGCTGTGTGTTCTGCTGAACAGCATGTTTTATCGAATGCTTCAGAAAAAGCATCCGCGGGGGTGGTATACTTTCGCGTTGAATGTCCAAATGGGGAGATTTTTGCAAGACAAAAGTGGCTCCCATAACGTCCATATCTTCTCCTCGTCTTGAACATTGCAGCGCCAAATTTTTGCTAAAAATGATTTTAAATAAAATTGACATACAACTTCAGCAAGATTTCTGTTGGACTGATTATACGATCGCCATGGCCTGGCTGAAGAAGTCGCCGTGTATTTGCACTTCGTTCGTTGCCAAGAAGGTATGCCGAATTTAAGAAAATGTCGGTAAGCATAATTGGTATCCCTTTAGGTCGGAAGATAATCCTGCAGTTGTGGGATTACGCCTGCTGTATTGGCTTCTTCGCGGCTTAGGTGGCATGGTCGAGAATGGTTTAATTATAATAAAGATTAATGGAATATTCGTGATCTGGCAACCCTCAACACCGAATCATTCTTTCAAGAGTTTGAAGATGGACTATAGCGTTTTTCATCGCTTGATCGCGGGTTACGAGTAATTTAGTACATTCTTAGATTTTTCCCTCGAACACATCGCGAACATAAAGAACGATTTACTTTTGGGTCTTTGGTCATATCGTCATGGATTCGGAGGTCCATTTGATACTTTTATTTCATCAGCCGAAATGACCAAAGACCCCAAAGTAAACCGGCCTTTATGTTCGCGATGTGTTCGGCGGAAAAATCTAAGAACCCACTAACTTACTCGTAACCCGCGATCCAGCGACAAAACGCTATAGACCATCTTCAAACTCTTGAAAGAATGATTCGGTGTCGAGAGTTGCCAGATCACGAATATTCCATTAATCTTTATTATAATTAAACCATTCTCGACCGTGCCACCTAAGCCGCGAAGAAGCCAATACAGCAGGCGTAATCCCACAACTGCGGGATTATCTTCAGACCTAAAGTGATACCAGTTATGCTTACCGACATTTTCTTAAATTCGGCATACCTTCTTGGCAACGAACGAAGTGAAAATACACGGCGACTTCTTCAGCCAGGCCATGGCGATCGTAGAATCAGTCCAACTGAAATCCTGCTGAAGTTGTACGACAATTTTATTTAAAATCATTTCTAGCAAAAATGTGGCACCGCAAAATTCAAGACGAGGAAAAGATATGGACTTTGTGGGAGCGACTTTTGTCTTGCAAATATCTCCCGCTTATTCTTCTTCTGCATCCGATAAAACATGCAGCTAAGCAGAACACTCAGGACGGCGTAACTCCGTGCTCTGTTTTTCCAGATTAATAACTGGGTGGTGCGGTAAATTGCACGATAAGGTCGAATAGGTGGCATGACGGGAAATTGATCGCATATGACCAATTTCCAAATATTCCTTGACCACTTTGTCATAAACTGACTTTATGTCGGGTTTTCGAAGCAACGAAGCATCGTTGCAGATCATTCGTTCTCGACTCTGCAAGACAAAGCGGCCGGCCAACCCCGGACTTAATATGCAAGGTCACAACGTAGCAACCATCAGCATTTCTGCACATGGTCCGTGCGAAAATTTTCTTGCACATTTCGTCAGAAGGGGAAAAAATTTTACGCTTTGGACTATTTGCTAGCTCCAAGAATTTAAAAAGATTTCTTTTGAGATTATTTTCTTCTGAGATCTCCGCGGTTCTGCCAAAAGTACTGGGCTGGAGCGAGGTTGCCGGACCCGGTATCAACCACCCGAAAATGGCATTTTGACCAGCATTTGAAGGTAGCAACAAGGCCACGGTCTCTAAGTGAATCGAAGAGTCCATCGGCGACCTTATTTTGCTATAAAAAAGCTTTCTCGACGTAGCCGATACCGCATGATTAATACCCGATATAGTAGCATTCGTGAATGCACTAATAACTTCAAACGATCTTGAAGTCGTTCCGAAATGAACGAGGCTTCCGAAGCCGTGTGAACCAACGCTCGAGCTGGGTATAAAATACCGTTGTGAAACAGATCTACTATAGATGCCCCAAGTAAGACTGCGTGATTCTATGTATGATAAGGAAGTCGGTGGATGACGAATATTACCCGAACTTGCAGCGGAGTTAGCACTTACTGTGGTTGCAGAATCGCGATGCAAAATTGTGTTGTGATGCCTTTGACAAATTTCGCATGTATGTGAACTGCTGCAGTCGTTTAACTCATGACCGCGTGAAATTTGGAAATGAAAACTACCTTAGGACACGCCTTAATTTGAATACGAATGTGAGTGTGGATGTGGATGACTGGCTGGCTGGTTCGCTGGCTGGATGGATGGTTGGCTGATGGGGAATGGAATGAATATGGAAATGTTGCCTCTTGAAAGAATGATTCGGTGTCGAGAGTTGCCAGATCACGAATATTCCATTAATCTTTATTATAATTAAACCATTCTCGACCGTGCCACCTATGCCGCGAAGAAGCCAATACAGCAGGCGTAATCCCACAACTGCGGGATTATCTTCCGACCTAAAGTGATACCAGTTATGCTTACCGATATTTTCTTAAATTCGGCATACCTTCTTGGCAACGAACGAAGTGCAAATACACGGCGACTTCTTCAGCCAGGCCATTGCGATCATAGAATCAGTCCAACAGAAATCCTGCTGAAGTTGTACGACAATTTTATTTAAAATCATTTCTAGCAAAAATGTGGCACCGCAAAATTCAAGACGAGGAAAGGATATGGACTTTATGGGAGCGACTTTTGTCTTGCAAATATCTCCCGCTTATTCTTCTTCTGCATCCGATAAAACATGCAGCTAAGCAGAACACTCAGGACGGCGTAACTCCGTGCTCTGTTTTTCCAGATTAATAACTGGGTGGTGCGATAAATTGCCCGATAAGGTCGAATAGGTGGCATGACGGGAAATTGATCGCATAAGACCAATTTTCAAATATTCCTTGACCACTTTGTCATAAATACCGAAAATGGTATTTTGGCCAAGCAGATATCCTAACAACTCTTGCTGGGTACCTTCTAAAATAATATTGTGATACAGAGCTAAAAACGACGGCAAGCTCCCAGAGATAGAATGTAGCAACAAGGCCACGGTCTCTAAATGAATCGAAGAGTTCATCGGCGTCCTTATTTGGATATAAAAACGCTTTCTCGACGTAGCCGATACCGCATTAATAATACCCGATATAGTAGCATTCGTGTAATGCACTAATAACATCAAACGATTTTAAAGTCGTTCTGATATGAACGAGGCTTCCAAAGCCGTGTGAACCAACGCACGAGCTGGGTATGAAAATACCGTTGTGAAGCAGATCTACTATAGATGCCCCGAGTAAGACTGTATGATACTATGATAAGATAAGGAAGGTGGTGGGTGACGACTATTACCCGAACTTGCAGCTGAGTAAGCACTTACTGCTGTTGCAGAATCGCGATGCAAAATTGTGTGGTGATGCCTTTGGCAAATTTCGCATGTATGTGAACAGCTGCGGTCGTTTAACTCATGACCGCGTGAGAGGCAATTCTCACGACAATGATGTGGTTTTACAAGGGAAAATCTCTCAGAGACCGAAAGTTTATAAAACTTCGAGCACAAGCGCAGCAAATGACTTTGCTTAAGCCAAACTAGGAGGATCGTAGATTCCGTCCAATAGAAATATTGCTGAAGTTGTATGACAATTTTATTTAAAATCATTTCTAGCAAAAATGTGGCACTGTAAAATTCAATACGACTAAAAGATATGGGAGCCACTTTTGTCTTGCAAATAAATCCCGCGTATTCTTTTTCTGCATCCGATAAAACATGCAGTTAAGCAGAACACTCAGGACCGCGAAACTCCATGCTCTGTTTTTCCAGATTAATAACTGGGGGGGGGGGGGGTGCGGTAAATTGCACGATAAGGTCGAATAGGTGGCATGATGGGAAATTGATCGCATATGACCAATTTCCATATATTCCTTGACCATTATATGTTTGATAAGGAAGTTGGTGGATGACGAATATTACCCGAACTTGCAGCGGAGTTAGCACTTGCTGATGTTGCAGAATCGCGATGCAAAATTGTGTTGTGCTGCCTTTGACAAATTTCGCACGTATGTGAACTGCTGCAGTCGTTTAACTCATGACCGCGTGAAAGGCTATTCTCACGACAATGATGTGGTTTTACAGGGGAAAATCTCTCAGAGACCGAAAGCTTATGAAGCTTCGAGCACAAGCGCAGCAAATGACTTAGCTTAAGCCAGACCAGGAGGATCGTAAAATCAGCCCAACAGAAATCTTGCTGAAGTTGTATGACAATTTTATTTAAAATCATTTTTAGCAAAAAAAGTGGCACCGCAAAATTCAAGACGTGGGAAAGATATGGACTTTATGGGAGCCACTTTTGTCTAGCAAATATCTCCCGCGTATTCTTTTTCTGCATCCGATTAAACATGCAGTTAAGTAGAACACTCAGGACGGCGTAAATCCGTGGTCTGTTTTTCCAGATTAAGAACTGGGTGGTGCGGTAAATTGCACGATAAGGTCGAATAGGTGGCATGACGGGAAATTGAACGCATATGACCAATTTCCAAATATTCCTTGACCACTTTTTCATAAACTGACTTTATGTCGGGTTTTCGAAGGAAAGAAGCTTCGTTGCGAAAAAATATCCGCAGATCATACGTTCTCGACTCTGCAAGACAAAGCGGCCGGCCAACCCCGGACTTAATAGGCAAGGTCACAACGCAGCAACCATCAGCATTTCTGCACATGGTCCGTGCGAATATTTTCTTGCACATTTTGTCAGAAGGGGGAAGAATTTTACGCTTTGGACTATTTGCTAGCTCCCAGAATTTAAAAAGATTTCTTTTGAGAGTATTTTCTTCTGAGATCTCCGCGGTTCTGCCAAAAGTACTTGTCTGGAGCGAGGTTGCCGGACCCGGTATCAACCACCCGAAATTGGTATTTTGACCTAGCAGATATCCTAACAACTCTTGCTGGATACCTTCTAAAATAATATTGTGATACAGGGCTACTAACGATGGCAAGTTCCCAGAGATAGAAGGTAGCAACAAGGCTAGCAAATATCTCCCGCGTATTCTTTTTCTGTATCCGATTAAACATGCAGTTAAGCAGAACACTCAGGACGGCGTAACTCCGTGGTCTGTTTTTCCAGATTAAGAACTGGGTGTCGCGTTAAATTGCACGATAAGGTCGAATAGGTGGCAAGACGGGAAATTGATCGCATATGACCAATTTCCAAATATTCCTTGACCACTTTGTCATAAACTGACTTTATGTCGGGTTTTCGAAGTAAAGAAGCTTCGTTGCGAAAAAATATCCGCAGATCATTCGTTCTCGACTCTGCAAGACAAAGCGGCCGGCCAACCCCGGACTTAATAGGCAAGGTCACAACGCAGCAACCATCAGCATTTCTGCACATGGTCCGTGCGAAAATTTTCTTGCACATTTTGTCAGAAGGGGGAATCATTTTACGCTTTGGACTATTTGCTAGCTCCCATAATTTAAAAAGATTTCTTTTGAGATTATTTTCTTCTGAGATCTCCGCGGTTCTCCCAAAAGTACTAACCTGGAGCGAGGTTGCCGTACCCGGTATCAACCACCCGAAAATGGTATTTTGGCCTAGCAGATATCCTAACAACTCTTGCTGGGTACCTTCTACAATAATATTGTGATACAAGGCTAAAAACGATGGCAAGTTCCCAGAGATAGAAGGTAGCAACAAGGCCACGGTCTCTAAATGAATCGAAGAGTCCATCTGCGGCATGACCGCGTGAAAGGCAATTCTCACGGCAATGATGTGGTTTTACAAGGAAAAATCTCTCAGAGACCGAAAGCTTATGAAACTTCGAGCACAAGCCCAGCAAATGACTTTGCTTAAGCCAGAACAGGAGGATCGTAGAATCAGTCTAACAGAAATATTGCTGAAGTTGTACGACAATTTTATTTAAAATCATTTCTAGCAAAAATGTGGCTCCGCAAAATTTAATACGAGGAAAAGATATGGGAGCCACTTTTGTCTTGCAAATATATCCCGCGTATTCTTTTTCTGCATCCGATAAAACATGCAGTTAAGCAGAACACTCAGGACCGCGAAACTCCGTGCTCTGTTTTTCCAGATTAATAACTGGGTGGTGCGGTAAATTGCACGATAAGGTCGAATAGAGGGCATGACGGGAAATTGATCGCATATGACCAATTTCAAAATATTCCTTGACCACTTTGCCATAAACCGACTTTATGTCGGGTTTTCGAAGCAAAGAAGCTTCGTTTTAAAAAAACATTCTCAGAACATTTGTTCTCGACTCTGCAAGACAAAGCGGCCGGCCAACCTCGGACTTAATAGGCAAGGTCACAACGTAGCAAACATCCGCATCTCTGCACGTGGTCCGTGCGAAATTTTTTTTGCACATTTTGTCAGAAGGGCGAATCATTTTACGCTTTGGACTATTTGCTAGCTGCCAGAATATAAAAAGATTTCTTTAAAGATTTTTTTCTTCTGACATCTCTTCGGTTCTCACAAAAGTACTGGCCTGGAGCGAGGTTGCCGGACCCGGTATCAACCATCCGAAAATGGTATTTTGACCTAGCAGATATCCTAACAACTCTTGCTGGGTACCTTCTAAAATAATATTGTCATACAGGGCTACAAACGATGGCAAGCTCCCAGAGATAGAAGGTAGCAACAGGGACATGCTCTCTAAGTGAATCGAAGAGTCCATCGGCGTCCTTATTTGGATATAAAAAAGCTTTCTCGACGTAGCCGATACCGCATGATTAATACCCGATATAGTAGCATTCGTGGAATGCACTAATAACTTCAAACGATTTTGAAGTCGTTTCGAAATGAACGAGGCTTCCGAAGCCGTGTGAACCAATGCTCGACTGGGTAAAAAATACAGTTGTGAAACAGATCTACTGTAGATGCCCCAAGTAGGACTGCATGATTCTATGTTTGATAAGGAAGGTGGTGGTCGACGAATATTACCCGAACTTGCAGCGGAGTTAGCACTTACTGCTGTTGCAGAATCGCGATGCAAAATTGTGTTGTGCTGCCTTTGACAAATTTCGCATGTATGTGAACTGCTGCAGTCGTTTAACTCATGACCGGGTGAAAGGCAATTCTCACGACAATGATGTGGTTTTACAAGGGAAAATCTCTCAGAGACCGAGAGCGTATGAAACTTCGAGCACAAGCGCAGCAAATGACTTTGCTTAAGCCAGACCAGGAGGATCGTAAAATCAGTCCAACAGAAATCTTGCTGAAGTTGTATGACAATGTTATTTAAAATCATTTTTAGCAAAAATGTGGCACCGCAAAATTCAATACGAGGAAAAGATATGGGAGCCCCTTTTGTCTTGCAAATATCTCCCGCGTATTCTTTTTCTGCATTTGATAAAACATTCAGTTAAGCAGAAAACTCAGGACGGCGTAACTCCGTGCTCTGTTTTTCCAGATTAATAACTGGGGGTGGGGGGGGGGGGGTGGTGCGGTAAATTGCACGATAAGGTCGAATAGGTGGCATGATGGGAAATTGATCGCATATGACCAATTTCCATATATTCCTTGACCATTCTATGTTTGATAAGGAAGTTGGTGGATGACGAATATTACCCGAACCTGCAGCGGAGTTAGCACTTGCTGATGTTGCAGAATCGCGATGCAAAATTGTGTTGTGCTGCCTTTGACAAATTTCGCACGTATGTGAACTGCTGCAGTCGTTTAACTCATGACCGCGTGAAAGGCTATTCTCACGACAATGATGTGGTTTTACAGGGGAAAATCTCTCAGAGACCGAAAGCTTATGAAACTTCGAGCACAAGCGCAGCAAATGACTTAGCTTAAGCCAGACCAGGAGGATCGTAAAATCAGCCCAACAGAAATCTTGCTGAAGTTGTATGACAATTTTATTTAAAATCATTTTTAGCAAAAAAGTGGCACCGCAAAATTCAAGACGTGGGAAAGATATGGACTTTATGGGAGCCACTTTTGTCTAGCAAATATCTCCCGCGTGTTCTTTTTCTGCATCCGATTAAACATGCAGTTAAGTAGAACACTCAGGACGGCGTAAATCCGTGGTCTGTTTTTTCCAGATTAAGAACTGGGTGGTGCGGTAAATTGCACGATAAGGTCGAATAGGTGGCATGACGGGAAATTGATCGCATATGACCAATTTCCAAATATTCCTTGACCACTTTTTCATAAACTGACTTTATGTCGGGTTTTCGAAGGAAAGAAGCTTCGTTGCGAAAAAATATCCGCAGATCATACGTTCTCGACTCTGCAAGACAAAGCGGCCGGCCAACCCCGGACTTAATAGGCAAGGTCACAACGCAGCAACCATCAGCATTTCTGCACATGGTCCGTGCGAATATTTTCTTGCACATTTTGTCAGAAGGGGGAAGAATTTTACGCTTTGGACTATTTGCTAGCTCCCAGAATTTAAAAAGATTTCTTTTGAGAGTATTTTCTTCTGAGATCTCCGCGGTTCTGCCAAAAGTACTGGTCTGGAGCGAGGTTGCCGGACCCGGTATCAACCACCCGAAATTGGTATTTTGACCTAGCAGATATCCTAACAACTCTTGCTGGATACCTTCTAAAATAATATTGTGATACAGGGCTACTAACGATGGCAAGTTATCAGAGATAGAAGGTAGCAACAAGGCTAGCAAATATCTCCCGCGTATTCTTTTTCTGTATCCGATTAAACATGCAGTTAAGCAGAACACCCAGGACGGCGTAACTCCGTGGTCTGTTTTTCCAGATTAAGAACTGGGTGTCGCGTTAAATTGCACGATAAGGTCGAATAGGTGGCAAGACAGGAAATTGATCGCATATGACCAATTTCCAAATATTCCTTGACCACTTTGTCATAAACTGACTTTATGTCGGGTTTTCGAAGTAAAGAAGCTTCGTTGCGAAAAAATATCCGCAGATCATACGTTCTCGACTCTGCAAGACAAAGCGGCCGGCCAACCCCGGACTTAATAGGCAAGGTCACAACGCAGCAACCATCAGCATTTCTGCACATGGTCCGTGCGAAAATTTTCTTGCACATTTTGTCAGAAGGGGGAATCATTTTACGCTTTGGACTATTTGCTAGCTCCCATAATTTAAAAAGATTTCTTTTGAGATTATTTTCTTCTGAGATCTCCGCGGTTCTCCCAAAAGTACTAACCTGGAGCGAGGTTGCCGTACCCGGTATCAACCACCCGAAAATGGTATTTTGGCCTAGCAGATATCCTAACAACTCTTGCTGGGTACCTTCTACAATAATATTGTGATACAAGGCTAAAAACGATGGCAAATTCCCAGAGATAGAAGGTAGCAACAAGGCCACGGTCTCTAAATGAATCGAAGAGTCCATCTGCGGCATGACCGCGTGAAAGGCAATTCTCACGGCAATGATGTGGTTTTACAAGGAAAAATCTCTCAGAGACCGAAAGCTTATGAAACTTCGAGCACAAGCCCAGCAAATGACTTTGCTTAAGCCAGAACAGGAGGATCGTAGAATCAGTCTAACAGAAATATTGCTGAAGTTGTACGACAATTTTATTTAAAATCATTTCTAGCAAAAATGTGGCTCCGCAAAATTTAATACGAGGAAAAGATATGGGAGCCACTTTTGTCTTGCAAATATATCCCGCGTATTCTTTTTCTGCATCCGATAAAACATGCAGTTAAGCAGAACACTCAGGACCGCGAAACTCCGTGCTCTGTTTTTCCAGATTAATAACTGGGTGGTGCGGTAAATTGCACGATAAGGTCGAGTAGAGGGCATGACGGGAAATTGATCGCATATGACCAATTTCCAAATATTCCTTGACCACTTTGCCATAAACCGACTTTATGTCGGGTTTTCGAAGCAAAGAAGCTTCGTTTTAAAAAAACATTCGCAGAACATTTGTTCTCGACTCTGCAAGACAAAGCGGCCGGCCAACCTCGGACTTAATAGGCAAAGTCACAACGTAGCAAACATCCGCATCTCTGCACGTGGTCCGTGCGAAATTTTTTTTGCACATTTTGTCAGAAGGGCGAATCATTTTACGCTTTGGACTATTTGCTAGCTGCCAGAATATAAAAAGATTTCTTTAAAGATTTTTTTCTTCTGACATCTCTTCGGTTCTCACAAAAGTACTGGCCTGGAGCGAGGTTGCCGGACCCGGTATCAACCATCCGAAAATGGTATTTTGACCTAGCAGATATCCTAACAACTCTTGCTGGGTACCTTCTAAAATAATATTGTGATACAGGGCTACAAACGATGGCAAGCTCCCAGAGATAGAAGGTAGCAACAGGGACATGCTCTCTAAGTGAATCGAAGAGTCCATCGGCGTCCTTATTTGGATATAAAAAAGCTTTCTCGACGTAGCCGATACCGCATGATTAATACCCGATATAGTAGCATTCGTGGAATGCACTAATAACTTCAAACGATTTTGAAGTCGTTTCGAAATGAACGAGGCTTCCGAAGCCGTGTGAACCAATGCTCGACTGGGTAAAAAATACAGTTGTGAAACAGATCTACTGTAGATGCCCCAAGTAGGACTGCATGATTCTATGTTTGATAAGGAAGGTGGTGGTCGACGAATATTACCCGAACTTGCAGCGGAGTTAGCACTTACTGCTGTTGCAGAATCGCGATGCAAAATTGTGTTGTGCTGCCTTTGACAAATTTCGCATGTATGTGAACTGCTGCAGGCGTTTAACTCATGACCGCGTGAAAGGCAATTCTCACGACAATGATGTGGTTTTACAAGGGAAAATCTCTCGGAGACCGAAAGCTTATAAAACTTCGAGCACAAGCGCAGCAAATAACTTTGCTTAAGCCAGACCAGGAGGATCGTAGAGTCCAACAGAAATCTTGCTGAAGTTGTATCACAATTTTATTTAAAATCATTTTTAGCAAAAATGTGGCACCGCAAAATTCAATGCGAGGAAAAGATATGGGAGCTACTTTTGTCTTGCAAATATCTCACGCGTATTCTTTTTCTGCATTTGATAAAACATGCATTTAAGCAGAAAACTCAGGACCGCGAAACTCCGTGCTCTGTTTTTTCAGATTAATAACTGGGTGGTGCGGTAAATTGCACGATAAGGTCGAATAGGCGGGATGGCCAATTTCCATATATTCCTTGACCACTTTGTAATAAACTGACACTATGTCTGGTTTTCGAAGCAAAGAAGCTTCGTTGCGAAAAAATATCCGCAGAACATTCGTTCTTTTAAGATTTTGCAAGACAAAGCGGCCGGCCAACTCTGGACTTAATAGGCAAGGTCACAACGTAGTGACCTTGCCTGCGAAAATTTTCTTGCACATTTTGTCAGAAGGGGGAAGCATTTTACGCTTTGGACTATTTGCTAGCTCCCATAATTTAAAAAGATTTCTTTTGAGATTATTTTCTTCTGAGATCTCCGCGGTTCTCACAAAAGAACTGGCCTGGAGCGAGGTTGCCGGGTCCGGTATCAACCACCCGAAAATGGTATTTTGACGTAGCAGATATCCTAACAACTCTTGCTGGGTACCTTCTAAAATAATATTGTGATACAGGGCTTAAAACGATGGCAAGCTCCCAGAGATAGAAGGTAGCAACAAGGCCACGGTCTCTAAGTGAATCGAAGAGTCCATCTGCGTCATGACCACGTGAAAGGCAATTCTCACGGCAATGATGTGGTTTTACAAGGAAATCTATCAGAGACCGAAAGCTTATGAAACTTCGAGCACAAGCCCAGCAAATGTTTTTGCTTAAGCCAGACCAGGAGGATCGTAGAATCAGTCTAACAGAAATATTGCTAAAGTTGTACGACAATTTTATTTAAAATCATTTCTAGCAAAAATGTGGCACAGCAAAATTTAATACGAGGAAAAGATACGGGAGCCACTTTTGTCTTGCAAATATATCCCGCGTATTCTTTTTCTGCATCCGATAAAACATGCAGTTAAGCAGAACACTCAGGACCGCGAAACTCCGTGCTCTGTTTTTTCAGATTAATAACTGGGTGGTGCGGTAAATTGCACGATAAGGTCGAATAGGTGGCATGACGGGAAATTGATCGCATATGACCGATTTCCAAATATTCCTTGACCACTTTGTCATAAACTGACTTTATGTCGGGTTTTCGAAGAAAATAAGCTTCGTTCCAAAAAAACATTCGCAGAACATTCGTTCTCGACTCTGCAAGACAAAGCGGCCGGCCAACCTCGGACTTAAAAGGCAAGGTCACAACGTAGCAAACATCCGCATCTCTGCACGTGGTCCGTGCGAAATTTTTTTTGCACATTGAAAAAGATATGGGAGCCACTTTTGTCATGCAAATATATCCCACGTATTCTTTTTCTGCATCCGATAAAACATGCAGTTAAGCAGAAAACTCAGGACTGCGAAACTCCGTGCTCTGTTTTTCCAGATTAATAACTGGGTGGTGCGGTAAATTGCACGATAAGGTCGAATAGATGGCATGACGGGAAATTGATCGCATATGACCAATTTCCAAATATTTCTTGACCACTTTGCCATAAACCGACTTTATGTCGGGTTTTCGAAGCAAAGAAGCTTCGTTTCGAAAAAAAACATTCGCAGAACATTTGTTCTCGACTCTGCAAGACAAAGCGGCCGGCCAACCTCGGACTTAATAGGCAAGGTCACAACGTAGCAAACATCCGCATCTCTGCACGTGGTCCGTGCGAAATTTTTTTTGCACATTTTGTCAGAAGGGCGAAGGATTTTACGCTTTGGACTATTTGCTAGCTCCCAGAATATAAAAAGATTTCTTTAAAGATTTTTTTCTTCTGACATCTCTTCGGTTCTCACAAAAGTACTGGCCTGAAGCGAGGTTGCCGGACCCGGTATCAACCATCCGAAAATGGTATTTTGACCTAGCAGATATCCTAACAACTCTTGCTGGGTACCTTCTAAAATAATATTGTGATACAGGGCTACAAACGATGGCAACCTCCCAGAGATAGAAGGTAGCAACAAGGCCATGGTCATTAAGTTAATCGAAGAGTCCATCGGCGTCCTTATTTGGATATAAAAAAGCTTTCTCGAACGTAGCCGATACCGCATGATTAATACCCGATATAGTAGCATTCGTGGAATGCACTAATAACTTCAAACGATTTTGAAGTCGTTTCGAAATGAACGAGGCTTCCGAAGCCGTGTGAACCAATGCTCGACTGGGTAAAAAATACAGTTGTGAAACAGATCTACTGTAGATGCCCCAAGTAGGACTGCATGATTCTATGTTTGATAAGGAAGGTGGTGGATGACGAATATTACCCGAACTTGCAGCGGAGTTAGCACTTACTGCTGTTGCAGAATCGCGATGCAAAATTGTGTTTTGCTGCCTTTAACAAATTTCGCATGTATGTGAACTGCTGCAGTCGTTTAACTCATGACCGCGTGGAACGAAATTCTCACGACAATGATGTGGTTTTACAAGGAAAAATCTCTCAGAGACCGAAAGCTTATAAAACTTCGAGCACAAGCGCAGCAAATAACTTTGCTTAAGCCAGACCAGGAGGATCGTAGAGTCGAACAGAAATCTTGCTGAAGTTGTATGACAATTTTATTTAAAATCATTTTAACAAAAATGTGGCACCGCAAAATTCAATGCGAGGAAAATATATGGGAGCTACTTTTGTCTTGCAAATATATTCCGCGTATTCTTTTTCTGCATCCGATAAAACATGCAGTTAAGCAGAACACTCAGGACCGCGAAACTCCGTGCTCTGTTTTTTCGGATTAATAACTGGGTGGTGCGGTAAATTGCACGATAAGGTCGAATAGGCGGGATGACCAATTTCCATATATTCCTTGACCACTTTGTCATAAACTGACACTATGTCGGGTTTTCGAAGCAAAGAAGCTTAGTTGCGAAAAAATATCCGCAGAACATTCGTTCTTTTAAGATTTTGCAAGACAAAGCGGCCGGCCAACTCCGGACTTAATAGGCAAGGTCACAACGTAGTGGCCTTGCCTGCGAAAATTTTCTTGCACATTTTGTCAGAAGGGGGAAGCATTTTACGCTTTGGACTATTTGCTAGCTCCCATAATTTAAAAAAAATTCTTTTGAGATTATTTTCTTCTGAGATCTCCGCGGTTCTCACAAAAGTACTGGCCTGGAGCGAGGTCGCCGGGCCCGGTATCAACCACCCGAAAATGGTATTTTGACCTAGCAGATATCCTAACAACTCTTGCTGGGTACCTTCTAAAATAATATTGTGATACAGGGCTAAAAACGATGGCAAGCTCCCAGAGATAGAAGGTAGCAACAAGGCCACGGTCTCTAAGTGAATCGAAGAGTCCATCTGCGTCATGACCGCGTGAAAGGTAATTCTCACGGCAATGATGTGGTTTTACAAGGAAAAATCTCTCAGAGACCGAAAGCTTATGAAACTTCGAGCACAAGCCCAGCAAATGACTTTGCTTAAGCCCGACCAGGAGGATCGTAGAATCAGTCTAACAGAAATATTGCTGACGTTGTACGACAATTTTATTTAAAATCATTTCTAGCAAAAATGTGGCACCGCAAAATTAAATACGAGGAAAAGATATGGGAGCCACTTTTGTCTTGCAAATATATCCCGCGTATTCTTTTTCTGCATCCGATAAAACATGCAGTTAAGCAGAACACTCAGGACCGCGAAACTCCGTGCTCTGTTTTTTCAGATTAATAACTGAGTGGTGCGGTAAATTGCACGAAAAGGTCGAATAGGTGGCATGACGGGAAATTGATCGCATATGACCGATTTCCAAATATTCCTTGACCACTTTGTCATAAACTGACTTTATGTCGGGTTTTCGAAGCAAAGGAGCTTCGTTTCAAAAAAATATTCGTTCTCGACTCTGCAAGACAAAGCGGCCGGCCAACCTCGGACTTAATAGGCAAGGTCACAACGTAGCAAACATCCGCATCTCTGCACGTGGTCCGTGCGAATTTTTTTTGCACATTTTGTCAGAAGGGCGAGGCATTTTACGCTTTGGACTATTTGCTAGCTCCCAGAACATAAAAAGATTTCTTTAAAGATTTTTTCTTCTGACATCTCTGCGGTTCTCACAAAAGTACTGGCCTGGAGCGAGGCTGCCGGACACGGTATCAACCATCCGAAAATGGTATTTTGACCTAGCAGATATCCTAACAACTCTTGCTAGGTACCTTCTTAAAATAATATTGTGATACAGGGCTACAAACGATGGCAAGCTCCCAGAGATAGAAGGTAGCAACAAGGCCATGGTCTCTAAGTTAATCGAAGAGTCCATCGGCGTCCTTATTTGGATATAAAAAAGCTTTCTCGACGTAGCCGATACTGCATGATTAAAACCCTATAGTAGCATTCGTGGAATGCACTAATAACTTCAAACGATTTTGAAGTCGTTCCGAAATGAACGAGGCTTCCGAAGCCGTGTGAACCAATGCTCGACTGGGTAAAAAGTATAGTTGTGAAACAGATCCAAGTAGGACTGAATGATTCTATGTTTGATAAGGAAGGTGGTGGATGACGAATATTACCCGAACTTGCAGCGGAGTTAGCACTTACTGCTGTTGCAGAATAGCGATGCAAAATTGTGTTGTGCTGCCTTTGACAAATTTCGCATGTATGTGAACTGCTGCAGTCGTTTAACTCATGACCGCCTGAAAGGCAATTCTCACGACAATGATGTGGTTTTACAAGGGAAAATATCTCAGAGACCGAAAGCTTATGAAACTTCGAGCACTAGCGCAGCAAATGACTTTGTTTAAGCCAGACCAGGAGGATCGTAGAGTCCAACAGAAATCTTGATGAAGTTGTATGACAATTTTATTTAAAATCATTTTTAGCAAAAATGTGGCACCGCAAAATTCAATACGAGGAAAAGATATGGGAGCTACTTTTGTCTTGCAAATATCTCACGCGTATTCTTTTTCTGCATTTGATAAAACATGCATTTAAGCAGAAAACTCAGGACGGCGTAACTCCGTGCTCTGTTTTCCAGATTAATAACTGGGTGGTGCGGTAAATTGCACGGTAAGGTCGAATAGGCGGGATGACGGGAAATTGATCGCATATGACCAATTTCCATATATTCCTTGACCACTTTGTCATAAACTGACACTATGTCGGGTTTTCGAAGCAAAGAAGCTTCGTTGCGAAGAAATATCCGCAGAACATTCGTTCTCGACTCTGCAAGACAAAGCGGCCGGCCAACCCCGGACTTAATAGGCCAGGTCACAACGAGCAACCATCAGCATTTCTGCACGTGGTCCGTGCGAAAATTTTCTTGCACATTTTGTCAGAAGGGCGAAGCATTTTACGCTTTGGACTATTTTCTAGCTCCCATAATTTAAAAAGATTTCTTTTGAGATTATTTTCTTTTGAGATCTCCGCGGTTCTCACAAAAGTACTGGCCTGGAGCGAGGTTGCCGTATCCACCACCCGAAAATGGTATTTTGGCCTAGCAGATATCCTAACAACTCTTGCTGGGTACCTTCTAAAATAATATTGTGATACAGTTTCAATATGCGTTAGTAGCTACCTCGTTTCAATATGCGTTAGTAGCTACCTAGTTTCAACATGTTTCAATATGCGTTAGTAGCTACCTAGTTTTAACATGCGTTAGTTTCAATATGCGTTAGTAGCTACCTAGTTTCAACATGCATTATCAGTTAGTTAAAAAATGAGTTAGTGACTTTAAACTTCAATATGCGTTAGTAGTTATTTAGAAAAAGTTTTAATGTGCGTTAGTAGTTACTTGCTCTCAATATGCGTTAGTAGTTACTTCTATTATGCGTTATTGTTCTCAATATACGTTAGTTGTTACTTCTAATATGTATTAGTGGTTAATCAGTTTGTTGGTTTCAATATGCGTTAGAAGTGAAGAGTAACTAAACGTTATTAATTCAACATGCTGTCAGTGTGTTGTTAGTAGGAAAAATACTTGTACTGTGCCTGCCATATCACAAATTCTGATGAGTGTAGGTGGTTCTGTGGTCCTTAATAGTTGATATTCTGGAAGTCAGTATACCAAGCCCAATCTTGTTGAGGACCGGTTCAACATGTGTTTGTGGACAGAAGGTTCAATTGGGTATTAGTAGGCAAAAAAACCCAGTATCAGCGAGTTTGTCCCATTCGATATTGGTATGAGTCTAGTCATTCATTCTATATTCCAGCTAGTTATGGTAAAACATTACATATTCCTGTTTCTGGTTGATCAAGCGGTCGAAAAAGCAACTTTGTGGTTATTTGGTTGTTTAAAACAATATACCGATTTCCTGGAGTATTTCGAAGAAAAATCTACTTCTAGAAAACGTTAATTTAAAAAATGCAAGTGTGTAGAAGCTTTTTTGTTATGATTTTGAGACAAAACGCAACTCTTATGGTTCATTAGTCTCGAGAAAACCTTTTAAAGGCAGATTTAAAGAGCGTTGGATAAACAACCGCATGTGTGTGAGAAACTGCCTTTATGGTTTCTGTCTTAGAAGACGACTTTGGTCCATTGTCCCAAAAAAAACATGTGTGTAAAAAAATGCCTTTATGGTCTCTGTCCTAGAAGACGACTTCTGTCCATTAGCCCAAAAAACCATAACAGTGAAAAAAATTTTTAACTGAGAAAACTCTGTGTGGTCGTGATATATTTTGGACCTATGTTTCTCTGAGGCCACAATTTGCACCATCTAAGCAATTAGAAGTTGGTGTGTTTTCATGCGAAAAGCTTTGGTAAACAACATTTAAATGTTGATGTTGTGATATTGGTGCTGTCTCACAATATTCTGGTGTTCGAAGACCATTCCATTCGGTTTTATGGTCCGAAAAAAACAAACAATAAGCAAGTCACACAAAAAACAACTCTCAGAGCTGTTGTTATGTTTTTTGTCCGGTCAGACAACTTTTGCTTACCAAAAAATTATTCAAGATTATCTTGATAAGCCAAAACACTGTGGCCTGTCTTACTGAAAAATATATTATTCCTATATCTTCTTCTAGTGAGCCAACAGTGGAATTCTTAGTTTCATCACAACAAAAGATTTGTGCCTCAATCAATCCCTGTACATCTCAATATTGGTCTATATATGTTAAAGTTTAATAATTGTTTAATATGCGTGATTCGCCAAATTTGTAATTCCTTATTGCTTTGCACTATATTCCTGTGTATGTACGTATTTCTCAAAAAGTGTATAAAAATATAAGTGTTACGATGCTATATTTTCTTAGCCGATTTTTTCTGATTCTAAAGTTCTATTCTATCCTATGGTGGGGAATTAATACAAATCGCCTGAAAAAATAACAAAAATGTACAAGTGTTGTGTGAAGATAATGTGCGAAAAATGTCTGAAAAAATAACAAGAATATACAAATGTTGTGGGAAGATTATGTGCGAAAATTGTCTGTCCTGAAGTGGGATAGCCGCATATATTGTCGAAATGTCTTATGGAGGAGGCAGGTCGTCACCTGCCACTGCTCCACTGGGCTGTCCAATGTAGTGTAAGGTTCAGTATTGCGTGTTTTTTGTCCTAAATCCTGAATGCTTCATGTTTTATGGAGAGCACAATTAGCTCCATATGTTTCTTGTTTCATAATTGCCTTACAAAAGGCACCTACTTGGCTTTACCTGTAGCGCCTTCGTCCCGGCCAAGGACTCCTCAGCAGGTTTTATAATGATATTATCTGCTTGAATCGTGTCTTCTGAGGTCTTTGTTGATGTTTGTTGTAACTGTCTTAACTATAAAGGTTGTCTTGTTAACATGGGGTGTGTGTAAGAAAAATATGATACATTTAATAGTCTGTCTAAATGATCCTATCTTAATCAATAAA
This sequence comes from Hydrotaea diabolus, assembly GCA_963513945.1. NCBI lineage: Eukaryota > Metazoa > Arthropoda > Insecta > Diptera > Muscidae > Hydrotaea > Hydrotaea diabolus. The sequence continues at coordinate 3,691,726 of OY740722.1, read as the reverse complement.
ATATAGTATATAAGTTTGTCTAAATGATCATCTATCTTAATCAATAAAATATAGTATATCAGTTTCAAAGAAAGTGTAACGGAGAAAGAGAGCTGTTGGGTTGCCAAAAAATTAATTATAAAAATAGACTTTCTGTTGGTATTAATGTGGATTAAAGTAGTTAATGTGGCTTTTATGCAAAAATTTATTATATAAATAAATTTTTTATTGGATTTAAAGCGAAGATAAACTAGTTAATGTGGAATATCGTTAATTGAGGTATGTTCTATTTAAGGGACTCTTTATAGAGTTTGTTATATATAGTTCAAAAATCTTTACAACGTTCGTTGTTGTAGGATATTTGCCCTAACGCATTCTAGTACTTTTCAAACACATAAATTGTTTCGAAGATATGCCTACGCATACAGAGCATCTGTTCATATGTTTGAGAATGCAAGGAGAGTTAAATTGGCAGTCCATTTTCCATAAATCATATTAGCATCCCCCCTTCCCTGACAGGTTATCTATTATAAATGAGAAATCTCTAAAATATTACTTATGTTGGTTGTATTCTGCCATAAGAAAAATTCTAACGAGACCCTTAAAAAGGGAAATTCGGCATTCAAAAACTTATAATGGAGTTTGGTTCATGCGCGAAAAACCAATCCTTAGAATGCGGGAGAAAAAACTGTTCTGACTAAAAATATATCTGCTCTGCCTGATAAAGTATCCCTGCGAAGTTTGTGTAGCAATAACGATAATCACCTATGGGGTTCGCCGTTTATGACATGAGTCTATAGTTTCAACATGTTTCAATATGCGTTAGTAGCTACCTAGTTTTAACATGCGTTAGTTTCAATATGCGTTAGTAGCTACCTAGTTTCAACATGCATTATCAGTTAGTTAAAAAATGAGTTAGTGACTTTAAACTTCAATATGCGTTAGTAGTTATTTAGAAAAAGTTTTAATGTGCGTTAGTAGTTACTTGCTCTCAATATGCGTTAGTAGTTACTTCTATTATGCGTTATTGTTCTCAATATACGTTAGTTGTTACTTCTAATATGTATTAGTGGTTAATCAGTTTGTTGGTTTCAATATGCGTTAGAAGTGAAGAGTAACTAAACGTTATTAATTCAACATGCTGTCAGTGTGTTGTTAGTAGGAAAAATACTTGTACTGTGCCTGCCATATCACAAATTCTGATGAGTGTAGGTGGTTCTGTGGTCCTTAATAGTTGATATTCTGGAAGTCAGTATACCAAGCCCAATCTTGTTGAGGACCGGTTCAACATGTGTTTGTGGACAGAAGGTTCAATTGGGTATTAGTAGGCAAAAAAACCCAGTATCAGCGAGTTTGTCCCATTCGATATTGGTATGAGTCTAGTCATTCATTCTATATTCCAGCTAGTTATGGTAAAACATTACATATTCCTGTTTCTGGTTGATCAAGCGGTCGAAAAAGCAACTTTGTGGTTATTTGGTTGTTTAAAACAATATACCGATTTCCTGGAGTATTTCGAAGAAAAATCTACTTCTAGAAAACGTTAATTTAAAAAATGCAAGTGTGTAGAAGCTTTTTTGTTATGATTTTGAGACAAAACGCAACTCTTATGGTTCATTAGTCTCGAGAAAACCTTTTAAAGGCAGATTTAAAGAGCGTTGGATAAACAACCGCATGTGTGTGAGAAACTGCCTTTATGGTTTCTGTCTTAGAAGACGACTTTGGTCCATTGTCCCAAAAAAAACATGTGTGTAAAAAAATGCCTTTATGGTCTCTGTCCTAGAAGACGACTTCTGTCCATTAGCCCAAAAAACCATAACAGTGAAAAAAATTTTTAACTGAGAAAACTCTGTGTGGTCGTGATATATTTTGGACCTATGTTTCTCTGAGGCCACAATTTGCACCATCTAAGCAATTAGAAGTTGGTGTGTTTTCATGCGAAAAGCTTTGGTAAACAACATTTAAATGTTGATGTTGTGATATTGGTGCTGTCTCACAATATTCTGGTGTTCGAAGACCATTCCATTCGGTTTTATGGTCCGAAAAAAACAAACAATAAGCAAGTCACACAAAAAACAACTCTCAGAGCTGTTGTTATGTTTTTTGTCCGGTCAGACAACTTTTGCTTACCAAAAAATTATTCAAGATTATCTTGATAAGCCAAAACACTGTGGCCTGTCTTACTGAAAAATATATTATTCCTATATCTTCTTCTAGTGAGCCAACAGTGGAATTCTTAGTTTCATCACAACAAAAGATTTGTGCCTCAATCAATCCCTGTACATCTCAATATTGGTCTATATATGTTAAAGTTTAATAATTGTTTAATATGCGTGATTCGCCAAATTTGTAATTCCTTATTGCTTTGCACTATATTCCTGTGTATGTACGTATTTCTCAAAAAGTGTATAAAAATATAAGTGTTACGATGCTATATTTTCTTAGCCGATTTTTTCTGATTCTAAAGTTCTATTCTATCCTATGGTGGGGAATTAATACAAATCGCCTGAAAAAATAACAAAAATGTACAAGTGTTGTGTGAAGATAATGTGCGAAAAATGTCTGAAAAAATAACAAGAATATACAAATGTTGTGGGAAGATTATGTGCGAAAATTGTCTGTCCTGAAGTGGGATAGCCGCATATATTGTCGAAATGTCTTATGGAGGAGGCAGGTCGTCACCTGCCACTGCTCCACTGGGCTGTCCAATGTAGTGTAAGGTTCAGTATTGCGTGTTTTTTGTCCTAAATCCTGAATGCTTCATGTTTTATGGAGAGCACAATTAGCTCCATATGTTTCTTGTTTCATAATTGCCTTACAAAAGGCACCTACTTGGCTTTACCTGTAGCGCCTTCGTCCCGGCCAAGGACTCCTCAGCAGGTTTTATAATGATATTATCTGCTTGAATCGTGTCTTCTGAGGTCTTTGTTGATGTTTGTTGTAACTGTCTTAACTATAAAGGTTGTCTTGTTAACATGGGGTGTGTGTAAGAAAAATATGATACATTTAATAGTCTGTCTAAATGATCCTATCTTAATCAATAAAATATAGTATATAAGTTTGTCTAAATGATCATCTATCTTAATCAATAAAATATAGTATATCAGTTTCAAAGAAAGTGTAACGGAGAAAGAGAGCTGTTGGGTTGCCAAAAAATTAATTATAAAAATAGACTTTCTGTTGGTATTAATGTGGATTAAAGTAGTTAATGTGGCTTTTATGCAAAAATTTATTATATAAATAAATTTTTTATTGGATTTAAAGCGAAGATAAACTAGTTAATGTGGAATATCGTTAATTGAGGTATGTTCTATTTAAGGGACTCTTTATAGAGTTTGTTATATATAGTTCAAAAATCTTTACAACGTTCGTTGTTGTAGGATATTTGCCCTAACGCATTCTAGTACTTTTCAAACACATAAATTGTTTCGAAGATATGCCTACGCATACAGAGCATCTGTTCATATGTTTGAGAATGCAAGGAGAGTTAAATTGGCAGTCCATTTTCCATAAATCATATTAGCATCCCCCCTTCCCTGACAGGTTATCTATTATAAATGAGAAATCTCTAAAATATTACTTATGTTGGTTGTATTCTGCCATAAGAAAAATTCTAACGAGACCCTTAAAAAGGGAAATTCGGCATTCAAAAACTTATAATGGAGTTTGGTTCATGCGCGAAAAACCAATCCTTAGAATGCGGGAGAAAAAACTGTTCTGACTAAAAATATATCTGCTCTGCCTGATAAAGTATCCCTGCGAAGTTTGTGTAGCAATAACGATAATCACCTATGGGGTTCGCCGTTTATGACATGAGTCTATAAGTGTTTATAGATGTTGAACCACGGTTATGACATGAGTTTATAAGTGTTTACAGCCTTGGAGACTTGTCTATGCGTAAGGGGGTCTCTTTGAGATCACCGAGTTGATAGCATGAAAACTTTATTATGTATGAGCCATGCAAGTAGTGCTTTACAATGTTTATTGAGTGAACACATCTCATGAAAGTGAAGAGACCTATGTTCCGAGGAGTGAAGTAAGGCTACTTTAATTGTTTCAGTGATGAAAAATTTCTCTTTTGGTGGCACGTCCATATGCACAAAATATTTATTCAAAAGTTCTTTTCATGCTGAAACATTACAACCTCCTGTGTCCCACACATTATAATTCCTGTGTTTAAAAACATTATCATTTGTCTGAAAAAATTATAAGTTTTGACCTGCAAAACCAACCTACAATGTTTGTGTTTAAAGGTGTTGAAGTTTTATTATAATTTTTGTGTTTAAAAAACTTGAAGTTCCATTATAATTTTCGTGTTTCAAGACATTGCTACTTCTTGTCTGAAAGTTAGTGACATTGTTAGTGACACAGTTATGGGAGCGAGTGAAGACAAATGCTTTAGTTGTTCCAGCCATGAAGAAAATTTGTTTTGTGGGGGTATGTCTGCGTACATAAATCATTAGAGTTACGGTGCTGGAACATTACAATCTCCGTCATTGGCAGATTATGACTTCCATTCCCAAAAACACTATAACTTGTCAGGAAAACCCACAACTTTGTCCTGCAATACTATAAATGCCTCTTTATATATGAGATACAATAATTTTTGTGTCTAAAAATTATAGCATTAATCATTAAAATAATAGTTTTTTTATTTTAAAATATTATAATCTTCGTGCTTCAGATATTTAGATTCTTGTGTCCAAAAAATCATGATTCCAAGCCCAAAAATATTACAGCTTGTCCAAAAGTGACAATTTTGATTCCGATCTCGAATATTATAGCCCTTTTGTCTTAGAATCATATTCTAAAAACGCATTACAATCTTCGGACTTGAGATATCAAAAATCTATGACATTATAATTCTGAGCCTGAAATATTGAAGCTTCTTATTCACATGCGTGTGAGATTCTTAAGTGTGGACACAAAAAATTTTTGTATGATGGTCTGAAGAACGCTACATGGTCTTGCATGCCTAGGGCACCAGTTCATATGCCTTGAAGCATTACTGCCTTTTTTGCCTGACACATCACAATCTCCGGTTCGTCTTGGAAAGACTGTAGCCATCGACCTGCGGCAACATAATTGTAGCATCCGAGGTGTCACAAAGAACGTACAAAACTTACAATTTTGGCACTTCAACCTTAAAACACAATGTTTAAAGGTGTTGAAGTTCCATAATAACTCTTGCGTTTAAAAATGCTGAAGTTCTACTACAATTTATTTGTGTCCCAAGATACTACAACTTCCCGTCTAAAGGTATTGCAATATGTTGTGTCCAAACAACCACAACTTTAAATCCAGTTTCGGAAACATGTTCATGATTATATATTATCTGTCATGGGGTAGGACACTGCGAAAACAGGTCCCCTTAAAGGTCTAGTTGCTGTGAATAATATTGCGGCTTCCCGTGTATACAGGGCATCCGGTCGTGTGTTATGAAAATATAACAACCTCTTAAATTTGATATGTTATAGTATCTGTCCAAACTATTACATTTCTCTGGAAAGGGCCATGACTTTGAGCCTGCAAGAATATAATTTTATGTATAAATAATTCACTCTGATGTTAGAAGCAATACAACCTCTTACGTTTAGCAGATTATGATTTCTGTTCCAAAAATACTACAATTTGTCTGGAGGAAGCCACAGCATTGGCGTGCGTCATTATAAATGCATTCCAATGTATGGGACACAGTAATTATTGTGTCTAAAAAAATTATAACTTCGAGCATGAAATATTATAGTCCTTCATTCAAACACTACAATCTCCGTGCTTAAGATATTAAAATTCCTGCGTCCAAAAAACCATAATTTTGGGCACGAAACATTACAGCTCTTTGTGTCCAAAAATTATAATTTTGAATATGGCTTTGTGTCTGAATTTTAGTGCTCCGTTTATCTAAAAGTATAACAATCTTCGCATTTGAGATATCAAAAACTCCATAACATTACAATTCCGAGGTTGAAATATTACACCTTCTTATTTAATAGTGTTATAGGCTCCTTGATAGACATATTAGCATTCTCTTGCCTAACAAATTATAAAGACATTACGGCTTTTTCTGTCCAAAAATTATAACTTTGAATCTAGCTCTGGAAATATGTCTATGGGTGTAGCTTATTTGATTATGTGCGACATTTTTAGGTGTGAACACTAAAAAATGATGGTCTGAAAAAAATGTTACAGTCTCTTGGGTGTGTAATGCATCCTTCAATAATCTTTGGGATATTACAGCCTTTTCGCATCCAAAATACTACAATTCGTCCTGAAAAAACAAAAATACCACAATTCGTGCTGAAAAAACTGTAACCTTGGGCCTGAGGCAACATAATTTTAGTATCTGAGATATTACACAAAATTATAACCTTGGGCCACAATTTCTTGTGTTCCAAAAATACAACCATTAATCCAGTTTCGGAATTATGCCCTATGTGTAGATCACTTGCATGTGTGTATCACCTTGTTAAGCAGGCCCTCCTTCAAAGCATACAAAAAAACTTATTCCCGGGCAATGACCAAAGCTGATATTTATTCCAGTTTTGGTGATATTCCTTCAAGACCGCCTATAGCTATCCTGCATGAGAAAAAATATTTGGGAACACTTCTTAAGAATCGCCTATAGCCATCTTGCGTGAAGAAACAAATGGCTCTACTGGCATGGGAGCCTTAGAAAGAATATTCACTGGATTAATTGTCCTAGATGAGGTGAAAATAGTTTTGCCGAAAAAAACCCCTTTTTATTTCTTCTGTACCATTCATACCAACATACGTTCTGTCTAAGTGTGATTGAGAGCACAGGCTGCATAAAAATATGATCAGGCGCCTTTACTTCAGCTATGTGCCTTCACTTCAAATAACATGCAAGTTCTTACTGTCGCTCTGGTAACTTCCCTCAATGTCATTGGTTCTCTAATACTTTTGCTAATCTACAGAGATAAGTTTCGAGGCGGGAAAAAACTGTGAGGACATGCGCTTTATGTTCATAATTTTGCTTAGAACAAGTTCTTGCCATGTGTTATTCCATTTTATTGTGAGATATAATCAGCAGCAATCTGGTTCCATGTGAACATGTTACATCTTCTAGAGTCACCTTCTTGGGTGTACACCTCAGTTTATCAATGTCTCCTGAATGGTTTAATGAGTGGTGAAACCCTTAACATATGTTCCTTGCTTGAATGGTCTAATGTGTGGTGGCCAACTGTGGTGAACCGTCAACATATGTTACTTGCTTGAATGATCTAGTGTGTAAATGTCAATTGTTTGCTTGTATAATTCGTGGTGGTTAAAACGTGAGCATATGTTACTTATGCTTGGAAACTGCTGTGTGGTGGTAAAATGTGACCATATGTTTATTATCAACTGTATGGTGAATATCTTAGGTCAAAAAACATCTTACCACTGAATTATTTTTGCAAAAATGAAAGGCAAGAAAAAACCATTGTTCTTCCTCTATATGCTGTCCACAAAAAATGTATATAATTGGTGAGAGGAAAAAACCACCCTTATTTGACAATGTGCATGGTGCCTTTTGCTGAGCGTGAGGTATGTTTCGTGGAGCAATTGCAATACTTCTTTCTGACATTTGTCAATCTTATTTCTTACAGATTGCGAGTACAAAACCACACAGGTTAATTTTACTATTCTTACCCTGAGGACGATGCTGGTCATAAAACGATTTTGATCAAAAACGATGCTCCTGTGTTGATATGTTGGTCTATTGGAATATGTACAATAGAATCATTCATTGTGCTGCCTTAGGAAAAATTTGTCTAAAAATCTGACTGGAGGCCAGGGCTTCTATAATACTGAATTTTGCTATGTTGAGCGTTATTTTCCTTTCCTATGTGTGTCAGTTCATGCGTGTTTACAATAAAACATTCTTCTGAGGTTTCTATTCTGGATTGTGACTTTGATCAATTTTTGGGTGCCGGGGGAAATTGTTGTGCGCTGATTCCAAGTGGTTTGAGAAAAAACAAATATTGCAAATTTTTGGAAAAATTTAATTTTGTGTGGCCAGCCCGTCTATGAAAAAATATGCTGGGAATATATATGATCTCCAGGCTGGCCCAATAAGAAGTCATTAAGGTGCCATTCTATTCAGTTGGCCAGTGTTGTTACATGGAACTTTTTCATTGTCCAGAGCTCTTATTCCTGTTCTTCTATCTATAAATGTGTACAGAAAGCTAATCGTCGTCACTTTTTACTATATGAGTCATTCCATGCCAAACGGTACGCATTTTTTACATCACAAGCTTGGATTGCTTAACTAGTTTGTGTATGCATTCTTCTCTTAAAAATATTATATACGTGTTTCAAGAAAAAAAATTTAAAATTTTTTTTTAAATGTTATGACCAATTGAACTTTGGTGAAATGAAGATTTTATCAAAGAGGTGTGTTCATTCAGTCGCATGTAACTCCGGAAATACTTGACCGATTTTACTCTGCTATACCTTGTTTTGAAGGTAATTTTAAGCACTTCTAAAATAACGAAACGGTATGGCATAACGCCATAGAATTTTTTAAGTTTGTATCATTTTAATCCTTTTATTTCGATTTTGAAAATGATTACATCTTTTTTTATTTTTGAAATTTTGCAGGCGTATTCTTACAGGTCTGTTTTACCGACTGTGTAAGTTTTAAAGTGGTGAAATAATGCGTTCTATTTTTAAAAAAATTTTTTTACCTTATACCTTTTTCACTTCCATGAATATAGAAAATATAATATAGAAAAAAAATATTTTTTAATAGTTTATTGACACAAGATATAACAACAACAAAAAAACAAAGAAAAAAAGAAATAAAAACATGATACAATAGCCGTGCACGTATTCCAGGAGGGGCTTGTAAATTTTTTAAAGAAAACCTTAGGACCTGTAAGTAAAATATTTTACTTTTCTGATGGCGCAAGCGCACAATACAAAAACAAGAAAAACTTTTTAAATCTGACGTTCCACGTAGAAGATTTTGGAATACCAGCGGAATGGCATTTTTTTGCAACGTCTCATGGCAAATGGCCCTGCGATGGTCTGGGAGGAACAGTCAAAAGACTAGCAGCACGTGCAAGCTTGTCCAGCCTCATAAATCCCATTAATAGTGCCGTCAAATTTTATGATTGGGTGAATAAAAACGTGAAGAATATTCATACAGAATTCTTCAATAACTATCAATATCAAGATAGGGCGAAACACCTGAAGGAGCGTTTTGAAAAAGCGAAAACAATTTCTGGAACTCTTGGCTACCATGCATTCATTCCACAACCCGATAAAATAATGAAAGTCCAGACAACATCATCTTCTGAGCAGTACTGTATGAAGATGGTATACAAGGCATAACATTTATTTCATTACTCATTTTTTTATTTCTTTTTTTCTTTGTTTTTTTGTTGTTGTTATATCTTGTGTCAATAAACTATTAAAAAGTATTTTTTTTTCTATATTATATTTTCTATATTCATGGAAGTGAAAAAGGTATAAGGTAAAAAAAAAATTTTAAAAATAGAACGCATTATTTCACCACTTTAAAACTTACACAGTCGGTAAAACAGACCTGTAAGAATACGCCTGCAAAATTTCAAAAATAAAAAAAGATGTAATCATTTTCAAAATCGAAATAAAAGGATTAAAATGATACAAACTTAAAAAATTCTATGGCGTTATGCCATACCGTTTCGTTATTTTAGAAGTGCTTAAAATTACCTTCAAAATAAGGTATAGCAGAGTAAAATCGGTCAAGTATTTCCGGAGTTACATGCGACTGAATGAACACACCTCCTTGATAAAATCTCCATTTTACCAAAGTTCAATTGGTCATAACTTTTGAAAAAAAAATTATATTTTTTTTTTCTAATCGCGGATTAAATAGAATTGCTAGAGGACCAAATCTGCAAATTTTCATAAAAATCGGAATCATTGCGTTAAATTTTTGCCCAAAATCGTACCGTTTGGCATGGAATGACTCATATGTGAAAATTTTTTTATTATTTTTTAGATAAAATGTTAAAAGGAGTTTTTCAAATCCCGCTGTTTTACCTTTGTTCTGAAAAAAATTTTAGTATCGGGGATATTGGCATCTCACTTTACGGTGAAGTTGTAGGCTTACCGGATCTTTTGCGGCTGGCTTGACAGTGTGACAAGTTAATCATCTTGATATATAGGCGTTATGTATCCCTTTAAAACTATATAGCGCTGCGTTGTTGCTTATATACCATGAAAAACCGCTGTTTGTGTGAGTGTGTTAAGCAAAGCCGATCAAGTCATACATTATTTAAAAAATGCTAGTGAGTCTGTATGAGTGTGTAAGTCGTTTTTTTCGGAATTCTAGGAATAGCCTATTTTTGCGCTTTTCCGCGAAATTTGAAGACTTACTGATTTTTGCTCAAACAAATTTCACTCGGAATGTAAATTTTAAGAAAACGCTTGTATTTCCTTTTGAAGGAAGTTACTGTATATTTTTCAGTTAGTTTCTTACGGACCATTGCCGTGAACTGGTATGTCATACTACTCCGATATCAGCGAATCGAGTGTAAGTAACCAGTTTATAGTTTCCGTAGAATTGAAGCGTGTGCGGGACCCATTTTCTAATCGTTTTTTATCTGAAATTTGGTATAGATTCAAAACTCTGATTTGGACTTCTTTGATAGAGTGGCCGTTCCTGTTCGCCTTAGTTCAGCTCTTATGGATAAAAAACAAGCTTGCAACCCTTCGGATGGCACTGGAGATCAGGTGTGGTTTGCTGAAAATTGTTGTAATGGAACATATGATATTCCCCCTTTGGAGGCGTCAAGCGAGCCAACGGATTCATTTACTTTTGACGAATGTTTGCTTTCCGACATGTCTCTGGCTGATCTGTCAGATATTTCTTTATCGGAATTAAATGATTGGGATTCCAATGGTGTGCCTCAGGAGTCATAAGTTCTTAAAGTCTCCTCTGCGCCCATGAGTACTATAAATACAAGGAGTGTTATCAGTGACAACGTCGAGAGTCATGAGGTGTCTCATTCTCTTGGGCCAGTGTCCCACTCCGATGTTCCGGACTGTGGTGTAACTATAAATGAGACATCCAATATTTCTGGCTGTGGCGTTGCTACAGATGGTATTCCCGATACGCGTGCTCATATGCCAGATGGGCCTTCTTGTTCCAATGGCCCACAATCTTTCTGTTCCTGTGGAGATGAGTGCTTTTTTTCTTCTTCTGGGTGCTCTGCGTCTCTATCTCGGGAGGAGTTATGTCGTCGCCATGCCGAGGTGACCAGTGCTTTGCGCCCGTTGGGAATGGAACTGTATGCCGCCCATGAGCAGTACCCCATTCTTCAAAACCGACAGTATCTGTTATCAAGTCTCGGCAGCGAGTTATCTGCGTCATCTTCGCTACTTTCCGATCACAATCAATCAATATTAGTAGAGTGGAACAACGAACTGTCTAATGATTTGTTGGATTTTCAGTTCTATATAGGTATGTTACAGTTTAGGGAGCGCGAGCTACTAGATGTGTTATCCTCCTTGGAGGTTCTTCTGTGTTCCCTGGATCGTTATCTAAGTTTGCCCTCCGAAAGTTCTATGTCTAATTGTGATGAGATTCTGATTGATTCATCCGATGATGAAATCTTTATTTAGTGTGTTATTTTTCGTGCCTTAATTATTTCTGCTCATTCATATTTGTTATTAGTAATCTAAAAACTACTCTATGTGTTATTTTTCTATGTTAGTAGTAGTAGATCAATCATATTTGTTATTAGTAATTTAAAAAATGCTCTATGTGTTAGTTTTTTATGTTAGTTTTTTCTGTTAGTAGTGGACCAATCATATTTGTTGTTTAGTAATCTAAAAAATACTCTGTGTTAATTTTTATTAATCATTTATGTTATCAGTAAACATCATTATCTTTGTTGTTAGTAAAAAAAGTTCAAAACTGCGCTATCTGTTAGATCAATCATATATGCTGAACAGAGATCAAAAATGTGTTACATGTTAGGTCTTTTCTAGCGATGTGTTTCAAAAATGTTAAGAGGAAAGAATTTTTTCTTGAATGTTAAGTGGAAAAAAGTTTCACCAGTACCGAAGTGTTTTCCACATATTTTGTCAGGTGTGTGAATTGCTTCTTTTGTAAATAAAAGTGAATTGTTCCTTTCATAATTAAAAATAGATGTGAGTTTATTAGTAGAAAAGCTGAGTTCACCATTTCTTATTAGTAAAAAACTGAGGTTTTTTAATTAAATAAATGCGTGCTTTTTTCTGTTTTTTGTCAATAAGAAATCAAGGTTCTTTCTATATTTTAAATTTTGAAAATTGTTTTTTTATCAATAAGAAGTCTAGGTTCTTTCTATATTTTAAAATTTCGAAATTGTTTGGTTTCGTTGCATTATGTTTTATCAAATTTGTTTTGTTCAGGATAAAAGTTTTGTTTTTTGTAAGGTGTGTTTATGGAAATCTAGAAATTCATTGTACCAAATCTGTGGATCCCGCTTTTGGTGAAAAACCATCATGCCAAAACAACCGAAAAAACCCTTTGATTCTGCTCTTGGTGAAAAATTGAAAAAAGTTGAACAAACAGTCCCGTCGAAACAACCGAAAATCTTTGTAAAAAAGTAGTAGATCAATCATATTTGTTGTTTAGTAGTCTAAAAAACTATTCTGTGTTAATTTTTATTAATCATTTATGTTATTAGTAAACACCATCATTTTTTGTTGTTAGTAAAAACCAACATTTTTATTATTGGTAATCAAAAAAAGTGTTAATCATTTTTCTTGATTGTATTCAAAACTACGCTATCTGTTAGGTCAATCATATATGCTGAACAGAAATCAAAAATGTGTTACATGTTAGGTTTTTTTAGTGATGTGTTTCAAAAATGTTAAGAGGAAAAAAAATTTTTTCTTGAATGTTAAGTGGAAAAAAGTTTCACCAGTACCGAAGTGTTTTCCACATATTTGGTCAGGTGTGTGAATTGTTTTTTTAAAATAAAGTGAATTGTTTCTTTCATAATTAAAAATAGGTGTGAGTTTATTAGTAGGAAAGCTGAGTTCACCATTTCTTATTAGTAAAAAAACTGAGGTTTTTAATTAAGTAAATGCGTGTTTTTTGCTGTTTTTTATCAATAAGAAATCAAGGTTCTTTCTATATTCTAAAATTTTGAAATTGTTTGGTTTCGTTACATTATGTTTCATCAAATTTGTTTTTTGGTGAAAGAATATTGAAAATAATCCTTTGGCAATCTTCGTTCAGGATAAAAGATTTGTTTTTTGTAAGGTGTGTTTATGGAAATCTAGAAATTCACTGTACCGTTTTTGGTGAAAAATCATCATGCCAAAACAACCGAAAAAAAACCTTTTGATTCTGGAGGTTTTTTTGAAAATTAAGATTCCGTTATATTTTATCAATTCTGCTTTTTGGTGAGAATCATAAATGCCCGATAATCTTTGTTCAGAGAAAAAAACAAATTTAAATTTGTGGCGACCAAAAAAAATCAATTCGTAGCTATAAACTATGAATTTTTTGGTGTTACAACATATATACCATAACATTGCTTATCTGAGTAGTAAAAATACCTAAATGTTTTGTTCTTAAAGTGTGTCTGTTCTAATGATCCGTCTTTTTTCTTTATTCTTTACAATGGAGGGTACAGGTCGTCACCCGTTTCATACTCCATTGTGTTGTCCTATATGTCATTCGTTTTGGTTTATATGCCGCAAAAAAGAAGTACCTAATTGATTAGTTTATATGCCGTGGTGAGGCACCTAATTGGCTTTACCTGTAGCGCTTTCATCCCGGCCAAGGAATCTTCAGCAGGTTTTGTGTGTGATTTCTAAAAACAGGCTATAAAGTGTGTTCATTGATGAGGAAGAGGTAGTCCAGTATAACAGTCTAGTCCATGTTTCATTTTAGAGTTTGTGTTCTGTGCTTGTTCTTAGGGAAAATTACTTAAATTATCTATGTGTTAGTTATTTCCTACTTAAGTATATTTTAAGGGTTAGAAAGATTGTTCTATTCCTCTAGTGCTTTTCCATATCTATTTGTGTGTAAAGTGTAGTAAGTCTTGGTAAATTTTGTAAATAAGATTCAAATAACTTCTCTTATCCAACACATCGCTGGGTGCTATAAATTATGTTGTGATGGTCTTGTGAAGATCCTTCTACAAAGATAAGCTTTGTAGAAAAAACAAAAATTTTCATATGGTTTTTTCTTTGGTTTTTATTAAAATCCCCAAGATTGTTTTTATTGTTTGTGTGCCCTGCGGTATTTTTGATATGGTAACTTGAATTGTTGCCCTGCGGTATTGTTGATATGGTAATTTGAAAATGTTGCCTCGTGGTAACTCTGGTCAGAGGGGACGTTTGCTTATGTCAGCAGCGCTGTTCCTTTGTTATATTTGTCTGTTTCTCTGCCCCGAGATAATAAGTAAATAACTTAAGGAGTAGCTTCCCCTTAAGGAGTAACTTCCCCTTATTCGTCAGTTGTATTGGAAATATACTTTGTGGTCATGTAGGAAAGAATCTGGAGCCGTCCAATTGAAATAGCCGTGCGTCTTTTCTAATGTGTAGAATATGGCCTTTGTGTGTTTTCTTTTTTCAGATTGTTTTATCTAAGCCGGAGTTAATATGAGCCATATCTGAATTCTACCAGTCGAGATGTATTTTTAAGTTATTATTATTCAAAAATTATCTTATCTTAAGTCTAATGTATAAGAAAAATTCTATTTATAGTCTAATACAATTCCCTATATTATTTTTAATAAGATGTAATATATTTCCTATACTGTTTTTTGTAACTTTAAATTAAAATATATTTCCCTACACTGAAGTGTAATATATTTTCCTATATATATTTATAATTAATTAAATTAAGGTATAATGTTTTCCTATATTGTTTTTTAAATCTAAATGTGGATTAATGTTAAGGAGTAAAACTTTTTGTGTGAACCTACTAGTGTTTTACGTGATTGTCTTCATTGTGATTTGTGTCTAATTATGTCAGCTGTTGCTCATATATGCGGTGCTGTGAGAAAAATGTGGTGAATATATTGTATTCATATCAGCTGTGAAAAGTGTGGTGAAACATTTTTTCCTTTTGGGTGTCTATTAGCCGCTTTGTGTGTCTATTCGTTGTGAATAAGTGTGGTGAAAAAAACTTTTCCTTCATTTTGGGTGTCTATCAGCTGCTTTGTGTGTCTATTCTCCTATTTATATCAGCTGTTTGTGTTGAATATATGATGAAAAATATTCTATTTCCTATCAGCTGTGAGGATATGGTGAAAGAATGTTCCATCTTTTTTTCTTGGCAGTCAATCTTCGCCATTGTATGCCAGTATATCTGCCTCCTACATTCATTGCTTTCTATCATGTAAAAACCCACCCTTAAACAGCTACAGAGGAAGAAAGAGGTAAAGGAAAACGATTTTTTAACATTGCGAACAATTAGGAGCTGCTGACCAATTGTCTCCGTTTATTAAGATGCTAAATACGCTGGGTGTAGATTTTCTTCCCCTTCTCATTGTTCTTTTGGTCCGTCATGTGCTGGTTCTTAGTAAAATAAGAAAAAAAAATTTTTTCTAGGAGAACAGAAAAAAGTCGACTGTGGGAAAATCCTCCTGTGTGGGCTTGTAACATGTGGTGATGGCAGGAGAAAAATATTAGGTTGTAGGAGTGGCCAGCGGGCTTTTGCCATAAGTATTCCTGGTTGTTTCTATAAGTTGGCTGCCAATAATTTTTTGTTGTTAGGGTTTTTTGTTACAATTCTGTGTTACAATTTATTGTTGTATCGTGTTATAATTAGTTAAGATTTTTCCAAAGTGAGTAAAAACCATACAGAAGTTTGTGTGTGGTTGTTGGTAACATGCGTGTTAATGGCAAGAAATATTGGGTTGCAATATAGGCTAAAGGGCTCATTACTTTGCCACAACTTTTGTTGTTATGTATTCTTCGGTATCAATTTTTTGCGGTAACAATTTTTTATTGTTTGCAGCTTTTGCACAAATGTCGTCGTTGGTGGATAAAGAGGCGCATGAATGTAAAGAAAAAGTGGGGTCTAAGTAAATTGATATGTTGCCTTCTGCTGGCCTTATTTACTCTATTGCAAATTTGCTACCAAAGGTCTAATCTATTGCTAAAAAAATTTTTTTACTCTGTTGCAAAAAACTACCAAAAATCTATTGTTACACATTTATTGTTAAAGTTTTCCTATTAAAAGTTTTTGTGGTAAAGAATTTTTGGTTCTGTTCGAAATTTGATTGGGCTTTCTTTTCCTTGCTGCATGCATATATACAGATGTGGTGATCCTCTGTAATTTTTGTAAAAAAAGCGCATGTATGTGAAGAAAAATAAGGCTTAATAAGATTGGTTCAGGTTGAGTAAGTCGCCAGCAATGCAGGTTGATTAAGTCGCCAGCAATGCCGGCTCATATCAGGTTAAGTTCATCGTGTTATTAGTAGTGAAAAAGGAAAATAGGAAAATGTTAGTAGTTATAAGTGATAGAAGTAGGAGTTATAAGTGATAGAATAGATAGTAGGGAAAAAGGAAAATAGGAGTTATAAGTGATAGAATAGATAGTAGGGAAAAAGGAAAATAGGAATGGGAATAGGAGTAGGAGTTATTAGTTTATAAATATAGATTTAATCAGGCTATTGGTAGTGAAAATAAAAATATAAATATATACAAATTTAAAATATAAATGTAAATATAAACATAAATAATAACATAAAATATAAACATAAAAATAAATATAAATATAAATGATAACAAAAATATAAACAAAATATGAAAACAAAAATATAAACATAAATACATATAAATAATAATAAATACATACATAATACATAAATACAATAATAAATACAAATAGAAATATAAATATATAAATATATAAAAATATAAAATACAAATACAAATGTAAATATAAAAATTAGAAAGATAAATATAAACACAACTACAAATATAAATAAAAAATATTAATATATAAAAATATAAAATATAAACATAAACATAAATAATAATATAAAAATAAATATAAATATAAACATAAACATAAATATAAATAAAAAAAAAACCTAAATAGTCAAGTTCATCGTGTTATTAGTAGTGAAAAAGGAAAATAGGAAAATGTTAGTAGTTATAAGTGATAGAAGTAGGAGTTATAAGTGATAGAATAGATAGTAGGGAAAAAAGGAAAATAGGAGTTATAAGTGATAGAATAGATAGTAGGGAAAAAGGAAAATAGGAATGGGAATAGGAGTAGGAGTTATTAGTTTATAAATATAGATTTAATCAGGCTATTGGTAGTGAAAATAAAAATATAAATATATACAAATTTAAAATATAAATGTAAATATAAACATAAATAATAACATAAAATATAAACATAAAAATAAATATAAATATAAATGATAACAAAAATATAAACAAAATATGTCAAGTTCATCGTGTTATTAGTAGTGAAAAAGGAAAATAGGAAAATGTTAGTAGTTATAAGTGATAGAAGTAGGAGTTATAAGTGATAGAATAGATAGTAGGGAAAAAGGAAAATAGGAGTTATAAGTGATAGAATAGATAGTAGGGAAAAAGGAAAATAGGAATGGGAATAGGAGTAGGAGTTATTAGTTTATAAATATAGATTTAATCAGGCTATTGGTAGTGAAAATAAAAATATAAATATATACAAATTTAAAATATAAATGTAAATATAAACATAAATAATAACATAAAATATAAACATAAAAATAAATATAAATATAAATGATAACAAAAATATAAACAAAATATGAAAACAAAAATATAAACATAAATACATATAAATAATAATAAATACATACATAATACATAAATACAATAATAAATACAAATAGAAATATAAATATATAAATATATAAAAATATAAAATACAAATACAAATGTAAATATAAAAATTAGAAAGATAAATATAAACACAACTACAAATATAAATAAAAAATATTAATATATAAAAATATAAAATATAAACATAAACATAAATAATAATATAAAAATAAATATAAATATAAACATAAACATAAATATAAATAAAAAAAAACCTAAATAGTCAAGTTCATCGTGTTATTAGTAGTGAAAAAGGAAAATAGGAAAATGTTAGTAGTTATAAGTGATAGAAGTAGGAGTTATAAGTGATAGAATAGATAGTAGGGAAAAAAGGAAAATAGGAGTTATAAGTGATAGAATAGATAGTAGGGAAAAAGGAAAATAGGAATGGGAATAGGAGTAGGAGTTATTAGTTTATAAATATAGATTTAATCAGGCTATTGGTAGTGAAAATAAAAATATAAATATATACAAATTTAAAATATAAATGTAAATATAAACATAAATAATAACATAAAATATAAACATAAAAATAAATATAAATATAAATGATAACAAAAATATAAACAAAATATGAGATTCATCAAGTAATTAATAGTGGAAAACGGAAATAGGAAAAATTAGTAGTTATAAGTGATAGAAGTAGGAGTTATTAGTTTATAAATAGAGATTAAATCAGGTTATTGGTAGTGAAGGGATATAAATAAAAATATATAAAAATTCTAAAATATAATTGCAAATGTAAACATTAATAATAATAACATAAAATATAAACATAAACATAAAAATAAATATAAACATAAATATAAACGATAACAAAAATATAAACAGAATATAAAAATAAAAATAAAAATAAACACAAATATAAACATAAATAAATATACATATAAATAATAATAAATACATGTACACATAAATAAAAATATAAATATATAAAAATATAAATACAAATGCAATTATAAACATAACAAAAATATAAAAATAGAAACATATATATAAACACAAATGCAAATATAAATAAAAAATATAAATATATAAAAATATAAATATAAAAATAAATAATAACATAAAATATAAACATAAATATAAATATAAACATAAACATAAATATAAACATAAATATAAATAAAAAACGTAAATATAAATATAAACCTAAACAAATATACGTATAAGTGCACAAGCATACATGCGTACACATAAACGCTCATACATGCATATGCACACACACGCGCATATGTAAATACAAATGCCCGCACACATGCGCATATGCACATGCAAGAAGTTCACATGCACACCAACACACATGTGAAAACGTAAAAAAGGAAAAAACAACCTAACATCAGTAGAGAAAAAGGGAGTTTGTCTATATGTGTCGGTGGACACAACTAAATACAAGGAACAACGCCTTACTGATCCCCTAAGTTGCCGTGTAGGCTTCTATTTGGCTGCTCTTTGAGTACTTTCGTCCCGGCCAAAGGACTCATCAGAAAGTTCCTAACACCTTGAAGACAACTGTGTAAAAACTACAGAGAAAAGTTTAATAAGATATATAGAGATGCAGGACGAAAAGATAGATAGAGGTATAGAAAAAAGAAAAAAGAGTAAGAAAGAAGAGGAATTGGTTATATGTTAAAGTAATGAGGACATGCTTCTACAATACTAGACAGATATTACCACAATAGGCGCTACATTTCAAATCTACCATTTATAATCTTGTGTTATAAATATATTAGCCAGATAATCATGTGTAATCTGCTAATTTCTGTCCAAGTGCATCTGATGTACTTTTGTCATGTACAGACAATTATACATCAGAACAGCACTATGCATGCATTGTCGTCCAATTCCCTAACCGTGTGTAAGCTGTATCTAGGTTAATTCATAAATAGTTACATTAAGAAGTTGGGATTATATATTACCAATATGGATGGATATGTGATCCGTCATGTTGCACCTAACGTATGGTAATATCTGTATAATTGTGTGGTTTTTGGAAGAAAAGTTCACTTATCATGACAGTTCTAACACATTTACCTGTGAAATGGTTATACCGCATGTTTCCTAATAAGGTAACCACTGGAAGCAGTACGACCAGGTCGATTTATGAAAAAACCCCAAAAAAGATAGACCAACCATTATCCCTAATAGCAGCTAGTTCCAGATAATCATGTGTTATCTGCCTAACTAATGGGCGGGGCGGAAAAAGGGTATTTCGCATTACTATGCTGTATAGATAAACAGATTCATCAAGTAATTAATAGTGGAAAACGGAAATAGGAAAAATTAGTAGTTATAAGTGATAGAAGTAGGAGTTATTAGTTTATAAATAGAGATTAAATCAGGTTATTGGTAGTGAAGGGATATAAATAAAAATATATAAAAATTCTAAAATATAATTGCAAATGTAAACATTAATAATAATAACATAAAATATAAACATAAACATAAAAATAAATATAAACATAAATATAAACGATAACAAAAATATAAACAGAATATAAAAATAAAAATAAAAATAAACACAAATATAAACATAAATAAATATACATATAAATAATAATAAATACATGTACACATAAATAAAAATATAAATATATAAAAATATAAATACAAATGCAATTATAAACATAACAAAAATATAAAAATAGAAACATATATATAAACACAAATGCAAATATAAATAAAAAATATAAATATATAAAAATATAAATATAAAAATAAATAATAACATAAAATATAAACATAAATATAAATATAAACATAAACATAAATATAAACATAAATATAAATAAAAAACGTAAATATAAATATAAACCTAAACAAATATACGTATAAGTGCACAAGCATACATGCGTACACATAAACGCTCATACATGCATATGCACACACACGCGCATATGTAAATACAAATGCCCGCACACATGCGCATATGCACATGCAAGAAGTTCACATGCACACCAACACACATGTGAAAACGTAAAAAAGGAAAAAACAACCTAACATCAGTAGAGAAAAAGGGAGTTTGTCTATATGTGTCGGTGGACACAACTAAATACAAGGAACAACGCCTTACTGATCCCCTAAGTTGCCGTGTAGGCTTCTATTTGGCTGCTCTTTGAGTACTTTCGTCCCGGCCAAAGGACTCATCAGAAAGTTCCTAACACCTTGAAGACAACTGTGTAAAAACTACAGAGAAAAGTTTAATAAGATATATAGAGATGCAGGACGAAAAGATAGATAGAGGTATAGAAAAAAGAAAAAAGAGTAAGAAAGAAGAGGAATTGGTTATATGTTAAAGTAATGAGGACATGCTTCTACAATACTAGACAGATATTACCACAATAGGCGCTACATTTCAAATCTACCATTTATAATCTTGTGTTATAAATATATTAGCCAGATAATCATGTGTAATCTGCTAATTTCTGTCCAAGTGCATCTGATGTACTTTTGTCATGTACAGACAATTATACATCAGAACAGCACTATGCATGCATTGTCGTCCAATTCCCTAACCGTGTGTAAGCTGTATCTAGGTTAATTCATAAATAGTTACATTAAGAAGTTGGGATTATATATTACCAATATGGATGGATATGTGATCCGTCATGTTGCACCTAACGTATGGTAATATCTGTATAATTGTGTGGTTTTTGGAAGAAAAGTTCACTTATCATGACAGTTCTAACACATTTACCTGTGAAATGGTTATACCGCATGTTTCCTAATAAGGTAACCACTGGAAGCAGTACGACCAGGTCGATTTATGAAAAAACCCCAAAAAAGATAGACCAACCATTATCCCTAATAGCAGCTAGTTCCAGATAATCATGTGTTATCTGCCTAACTAATGGGCGGGGCGGAAAAAGGGTATTTCGCATTACTATGCTGTATAGATAAACAGATTCATCAAGTAATTAATAGTGGAAAACGGAAATAGGAAAAATTAGTAGTTATAAGTGATAGAAGTAGGAGTTATTAGTTTATAAATAGAGATTAAATCAGGTTATTGGTAGTGAAGGGATATAAATAAAAATATATAAAAATTCTAAAATATAATTGCAAATGTAAACATTAATAATAATAACATAAAATATAAACATAAACATAAAAATAAATATAAACATAAATATAAACGATAACAAAAATATAAACAGAATATAAAAATAAAAATAAAAATAAACACAAATATAAACATAAATAAATATACATATAAATAATAATAAATACATGTACACATAAATAAAAATATAAATATATAAAAATATAAATACAAATGCAATTATAAACATAACAAAAATATAAAAATAGAAACATATATATAAACACAAATGCAAATATAAATAAAAAATATAAATATATAAAAATATAAATATAAAAATAAATAATAACATAAAATATAAACATAAATATAAATATAAACATAAACATAAATATAAACATAAATATAAATAAAAAACGTAAATATAAATATAAACCTAAACAAATATACGTATAAGTGCACAAGCATACATGCGTACACATAAACGCTCATACATGCATATGCACACACACGCGCATATGTAAATACAAATGCCCGCACACATGCGCATATGCACATGCAAGAAGTTCACATGCACACCAACACACATGTGAAAACGTAAAAAAGGAAAAAACAACCTAACATCAGTAGAGAAAAAGGGAGTTTGTCTATATGTGTCGGTGGACACAACTAAATACAAGGAACAACGCCTTACTGATCCCCTAAGTTGCCGTGTAGGCTTCTATTTGGCTGCTCTTTGAGTACTTTCGTCCCGGCCAAAGGACTCATCAGAAAGTTCCTAACACCTTGAAG
>OY740722.1:3616385-3668887 GCA_963513945.1 Hydrotaea diabolus | reverse complement strand
CCAACCATTATCCCTAATAGCAGCTAGTTCCAGATAATCATGTGTTATCTGTCTAACTAATGGGCGGGGCGGAATGAGGGTATTTTGCATAAATATGCTGTATAGATAGTCAAGTTCATCGTGTTATTAGTAGTAAAAAAGGAAAATAGGAAAATGTTAGTAGTTATAAGTGATAGAAGTAGGAGTTATAAGTGATAGAATAGATAGTAGGGAAAAAGGAAAATAGAAGTTATAAGTGATAGAATAGATAGTAGGGAAAAAGGAAAATAGGAATGGGAATAGGAGTAGGAGTTATTAGTTTATAAATATAGATTTAATCAGGCTATTGGTAGTGAAAATAAAAATATAAATATATACAAATTTAAAATATAAATGTAAATATAAACATAAATAATAACATAAAATATAAACATAAAAATAAATATAAATGATAACAAAAATATAAACAAAATATGAAAACAAAAATATAAACATAAATACATATAAATAATAATAAATACATACATAATACATAAATACAATAATAAATACAAATAGAAATATATAAATATATAAAAATATAAAATACAAATACAAATGTAAATATAAAAATTAGAAAGATAAATATAAACACAACTACAAATATAAATAAAAAATATTAATATATAAAAATATAAACAAATTCATCAAGTAATTAGTAGTGGAAAACGAAAATAGGAAAAAATTAGTAGTTACAAGTGATAGAAGTAGGATTTTCATCAGGTTATTAGTAGTAAAAAGAAAAATAGGAAAATGTAGTAGTTATAAGAGTAGAAGTAGGAGTTATTAGTTTATAAATATAGATTAAATCAGGTTATTGGTAGTGAAGGGATGTAAATAAAATATATAAAAAAATTTTAAAATATAAATGCAAATATAAACATAAATAATTACATAAAATATAAACATAAAAATAAATAAAAACTAAAATAATAACAAAAATATAAACAAAATATAAAAATAAAAATATAAACATAAATACATATACATATAAATAATAATAATAATAAATACCTGTACACATAAATAAAAATATAAATATATAAGAATATAAACTATAAATACAAATGCAATTATAAAACATAACAAAAATATAAAAAATAGAAACATAAATATAAATAAAAAATATAAATATATAAAAATATAAAATATAAATAAAAACATAAATAATAACATGAATATAAACATAAATGATAACAAAAATATAAACAAAATATAAAAACAAAAATATAAACATTAATATAAGCATAAATATAAACATAAACATAAATACATATACATATAAATAATAATAAATATATGTACATAGAAATAAAAATATAAATATATAATAATATAAAATATTAAATACAAATGCAATTATAAACATAACAAAAAATATAAAAAATTGAAACATAAATATAATTACAAATACAAATAAAAATAAAAAATATAAATATATAAACATAAAAATATAAAATATAAACATAAATAATAGCATAAAATATAAACATGAAAATAAATATAAATATAAACATAAATATAAATTAAAAGCCTAAATATAAACCTAAACAAATATAAGTATAAATACACAAGCACACATGCGTACACATAAACGCTCATACGCGCATATGCACACACGCGCGCATATGTAAATACAAAAACCTGCACACGTATGCGCACATGTACATGCAAGAAGTTCACATGCACACAAACACACATGTGAAAACGTAAAAAAGGAAAAACAACCTGACATCAGTAGAGAAAAAAGGGGGGTTTGTCTATTTATGTCGGTGGACACAACTAAAAAAAGGAACAACACCTTACTATTCCCCTAAGTTGCCGTGTAGGCTTCTATTTGGCTGCTCTTTGAGTACTTTCGTCCCGGCCAAAGGACTCATCAGAAAGTTCCTAACACCTTGAACACAACTGTGTAAAAAACTACAGAACAAAGTTATCCAGCATAATTATGTGTAGAAAAATATGGTGCAAGTTACTATTATTAAGAAATATCATCTTAAGAATGTACTTACAATTCAATTCCGTGAATTACGTGTGCCTTATACGAAGCCGAAGAATATCTGTCTGGTGCTATGACGGTCCGATGTTCGTGCGATCACTTCAGCGGCTACCGAGATACTGGCATCAGGAAACAAGATGGCTGCCATCGACTTGATATGTAATATGCCTCTGTTTCGCAATTCAATTCCGAGAATTACGTTTGCCGTATGCGAAGCCGAAGAATATCTGTCTGGTGTTATGAGGGTCCGATGTTCGTGCGATCACTTCAGCGGCTACCGAGATACTGGCATCAGGAAACAAGATGGCTGACATCCACTCAATGTGTTAATAGGCCTATGTTTCACCTTAAGTGGTGGTGAGTCACAATTCCCTATTTCACAATATTACTTACACTAAAGTAAAAACATCAGTACGATAGTAGGAGTGTTTAAGAAGTATTAGTTTAGTAAGATATATAGAGATGTAGGAGGAAAAAGATAAATAGAGGTATAGAAAAAAGAGTAAGGAAGAAGAGGAATTGTTTATATGTTAAAGTAATGAGGACATGCTTCTACAATACTAGATAGATATTACTACAATAGGTGTTACAAATCAAATCTACCATTTATAATCTTGTGTTATAAATATATTAGCCAGATAATCATGTGTAATCTGCTAATTTCTGTCCAAGTGCATCTGATGTACTTTTGTCATGTACAGACAATTATACATCAGAACAGCACTATGCATGCATTGTCGTCCAATTATCTAACCGTATGTAAGCTGTATCTAGGTTAAGGCATAAAAAGTTACATTAAGAAGTTGGGATTATATATTACCAATATGGATGGATATGTGATCCGTCATGTTGTACCTAACGTATGGTAATATCTGTATAATTGTGTGGTTTTTGGAAGAAGAGTTCACTTATCATGACAGTTCTAACACATTTACCTGTGAAATGGTTATGCCGCATGTTTCCTAATAAGGTAACCACTGAAAGCAGTACGACCAGGTCGATTTATGAAAAAACCCCAAAAAAGATAGACCAACCATTATCCCTAATAGCAGCTAGTTCCAGATAATCATGTGTTATCTGCCTAACTAATGGGCGGGGCGGAATGAGGGTATTTCGCATTACTATGCTGTATAGATAAGCAAATTCATCAAGTAATTAGTAGTGGAAAACGAAAATAGGAAAAAATTAGTAGTTACAAGTGATAGAAGTAGGATTTTCATCAGGTTATTAGTAGTAAAAAGAAAAATAGGAAAATGTAGTAGTTATAAGAGTAGAAGTAGGAGTTATTAGTTTATAAATATAGATTAAATCAGGTTATTGGTAGTGAAGGGATGTAAATAAAATATATAAAAAAATTTTAAAATATAAATGCAAATATAAACATAAATAATTACATAAAATATAAACATAAAAATAAATAAAAACTAAAATAATAACAAAAATATAAACAAAATATAAAAATAAAAATATAAACATAAATACATATACATATAAATAATAATAATAATAAATACCTGTACACATAAATAAAAATATAAATATATAAGAATATAAACTATAAATACAAATGCAATTATAAAACATAACAAAAATATAAAAAATAGAAACATAAATATAAATAAAAAATATAAATATATAAAAATATAAAATATAAATAAAAACATAAATAATAACATGAATATAAACATAAATGATAACAAAAATATAAACAAAATATAAAAAC
This sequence comes from Hydrotaea diabolus, assembly GCA_963513945.1. Lineage (NCBI taxonomy): Eukaryota > Metazoa > Arthropoda > Insecta > Diptera > Muscidae > Hydrotaea > Hydrotaea diabolus. The sequence goes on along the minus strand of OY740722.1, from coordinate 3,665,147 downwards.
AAAAATATAAACATTAATATAAGCATAAATATAAACATAAACATAAATACATATACATATAAATAATAATAAATATATGTACATAGAAATAAAAATATAAATATATAATAATATAAAATATTAAATACAAATGCAATTATAAACATAACAAAAAATATAAAAAATTGAAACATAAATATAATTACAAATACAAATAAAAATAAAAAATATAAATATATAAACATAAAAATATAAAATATAAACATAAATAATAGCATAAAATATAAACATGAAAATAAATATAAATATAAACATAAATATAAATTAAAAGCCTAAATATAAACCTAAACAAATATAAGTATAAATACACAAGCACACATGCGTACACATAAACGCTCATACGCGCATATGCACACACGCGCGCATATGTAAATACAAAAACCTGCACACGTATGCGCACATGTACATGCAAGAAGTTCACATGCACACAAACACACATGTGAAAACGTAAAAAAGGAAAAACAACCTGACATCAGTAGAGAAAAAAGGGGGGTTTGTCTATTTATGTCGGTGGACACAACTAAAAAAAGGAACAACACCTTACTATTCCCCTAAGTTGCCGTGTAGGCTTCTATTTGGCTGCTCTTTGAGTACTTTCGTCCCGGCCAAAGGACTCATCAGAAAGTTCCTAACACCTTGAACACAACTGTGTAAAAAACTACAGAACAAAGTTATCCAGCATAATTATGTGTAGAAAAATATGGTGCAAGTTACTATTATTAAGAAATATCATCTTAAGAATGTACTTACAATTCAATTCCGTGAATTACGTGTGCCTTATACGAAGCCGAAGAATATCTGTCTGGTGCTATGACGGTCCGATGTTCGTGCGATCACTTCAGCGGCTACCGAGATACTGGCATCAGGAAACAAGATGGCTGCCATCGACTTGATATGTAATATGCCTCTGTTTCGCAATTCAATTCCGAGAATTACGTTTGCCGTATGCGAAGCCGAAGAACATCTGTCTGGTGTTATGAGGGTCCGATGTTCGTGCGATCACTTCAGCGGCTACCGAGATACTGGCATCAGGAAACAAGATGGCTGACATCCACTCAATGTGTTAATAGGCCTATGTTTCACCTTAAGTGGTGGTGAGTCACAATTCCCTATTTCACAATATTACTTACACTAAAGTAAAAACATCAGTACGATAGTAGGAGTGTTTAAGAAGTATTAGTTTAGTAAGATATATAGAGATGTAGGAGGAAAAAGATAAATAGAGGTATAGAAAAAAGAGTAAGGAAGAAGAGGAATTGTTTATATGTTAAAGTAATGAGGACATGCTTCTACAATACTAGATAGATATTACTACAATAGGTGTTACAAATCAAATCTACCATTTATAATCTTGTGTTATAAATATATTAGCCAGATAATCATGTGTAATCTGCTAATTTCTGTCCAAGTGCATCTGATGTACTTTTGTCATGTACAGACAATTATACATCAGAACAGCACTATGCATGCATTGTCTTCCAATTATCTAACCGTATGTAAGCTGTATCTAGGTTAAGGCATAAAAAGTTACATTAAGAAGTTGGGATTATATATTACCAATATGGATGGATATGTGATCCGTCATGTTGTACCTAACGTATGGTAATATCTGTATAATTGTGTGGTTTTTGGAAGAAGAGTTCACTTATCATGACAGTTCTAACACATTTACCTGTGAAATGGTTATGCCGCATGTTTCCTAATAAGGTAACCACTGAAAGCAGTACGACCAGGTCGATTTATGAAAAAACCCCAAAAAAGATAGACCAACCATTATCCCTAATAGCAGCTAGTTCCAGATAATCATGTGTTATCTGCCTAACTAATGGGCGGGGCGGAATGAGGGTATTTCGCATTACTATGCTGTATAGATAAGCAAATTCATCAAGTAATTAGTAGTGGAAAACGAAAATAGGAAAAAATTAGTAGTTACAAGTGATAGAAGTAGGATTTTCATCAGGTTATTAGTAGTAAAAAGAAAAATAGGAAAATGTAGTAGTTATAAGAGTAGAAGTAGGAGTTATTAGTTTATAAATATAGATTAAATCAGGTTATTGGTAGTGAAGGGATGTAAATAAAATATATAAAAAAATTTTAAAATATAAATGCAAATATAAACATAAATAATTACATAAAATATAAACATAAAAATAAATAAAAACTAAAATAATAACAAAAATATAAACAAAATATAAAAATAAAAATATAAACATAAATACATATACATATAAATAATAATAATAATAAATACCTGTACACATAAATAAAAATATAAATATATAAGAATATAAACTATAAATACAAATGCAATTATAAAACATAACAAAAATATAAAAAATAGAAACATAAATATAAATAAAAAATATAAATATATAAAAATATAAAATATAAATAAAAACATAAATAATAACATGAATATAAACATAAATGATAACAAAAATATAAACAAAATATAAAAACAAAAATATAAACATTAATATAAGCATAAATATAAACATAAACATAAATACATATACATATAAATAATAATAAATATATGTACATAGAAATAAAAATATAAATATATAATAATATAAAATATTAAATACAAATGCAATTATAAACATAACAAAAAATATAAAAAATTGAAACATAAATATAATTACAAATACAAATAAAAATAAAAAATATAAATATATAAACATAAAAATATAAAATATAAACATAAATAATAGCATAAAATATAAACATGAAAATAAATATAAATATAAACATAAATATAAATTAAAAGCCTAAATATAAACCTAAACAAATATAAGTATAAATACACAAGCACACATGCGTACACATAAACGCTCATACGCGCATATGCACACACGCGCGCATATGTAAATACAAAAACCTGCACACGTATGCGCACATGTACATGCAAGAAGTTCACATGCACACAAACACACATGTGAAAACGTAAAAAAGGAAAAACAACCTGACATCAGTAGAGAAAAAAGGGGGGTTTGTCTATTTATGTCGGTGGACACAACTAAAAAAAGGAACAACACCTTACTATTCCCCTAAGTTGCCGTGTAGGCTTCTATTTGGCTGCTCTTTGAGTACTTTCGTCCCGGCCAAAGGACTCATCAGAAAGTTCCTAACACCTTGAACACAACTGTGTAAAAAACTACAGAACAAAGTTATCCAGCATAATTATGTGTAGAAAAATATGGTGCAAGTTACTATTATTAAGAAATATCATCTTAAGAATGTACTTACAATTCAATTCCGTGAATTACGTGTGCCTTATACGAAGCCGAAGAATATCTGTCTGGTGCTATGACGGTCCGATGTTCGTGCGATCACTTCAGCGGCTACCGAGATACTGGCATCAGGAAACAAGATGGCTGCCATCGACTTGATATGTAATATGCCTCTGTTTCGCAATTCAATTCCGAGAATTACGTTTGCCGTATGCGAAGCCGAAGAATATCTGTCTGGTGTTATGAGGGTCCGATGTTCGTGCGATCACTTCAGCGGCTACCGAGATACTGGCATCAGGAAACAAGATGGCTGACATCCACTCAATGTGTTAATAGGCCTATGTTTCACCTTAAGTGGTGGTGAGTCACAATTCCCTATTTCACAATATTACTTACACTAAAGTAAAAACATCAGTACGATAGTAGGAGTGTTTAAGAAGTATTAGTTTAGTAAGATATATAGAGATGTAGGAGGAAAAAGATAAATAGAGGTATAGAAAAAAGAGTAAGGAAGAAGAGGAATTGTTTATATGTTAAAGTAATGAGGACATGCTTCTACAATACTAGATAGATATTACTACAATAGGTGTTACAAATCAAATCTACCATTTATAATCTTGTGTTATAAATATATTAGCCAGATAATCATGTGTAATCTGCTAATTTCTGTCCAAGTGCATCTGATGTACTTTTGTCATGTACAGACAATTATACATCAGAACAGCACTATGCATGCATTGTCGTCCAATTATCTAACCGTATGTAAGCTGTATCTAGGTTAAGGCATAAAAAGTTACATTAAGAAGTTGGGATTATATATTACCAATATGGATGGATATGTGATCCGTCATGTTGTACCTAACGTATGGTAATATCTGTATAATTGTGTGGTTTTTGGAAGAAGAGTTCACTTATCATGACAGTTCTAACACATTTACCTGTGAAATGGTTATGCCGCATGTTTCCTAATAAGGTAACCACTGAAAGCAGTACGACCAGGTCGATTTATGAAAAAACCCCAAAAAAGATAGACCAACCATTATCCCTAATAGCAGCTAGTTCCAGATAATCATGTGTTATCTGCCTAACTAATGGGCGGGGCGGAATGAGGGTATTTCGCATTACTATGCTGTATAGATAAGCAAATTCATCAAGTAATTAGTAGTGGAAAACGAAAATAGGAAAAAATTAGTAGTTACAAGTGATAGAAGTAGGATTTTCATCAGGTTATTAGTAGTAAAAAGAAAAATAGGAAAATGTAGTAGTTATAAGAGTAGAAGTAGGAGTTATTAGTTTATAAATATAGATTAAATCAGGTTATTGGTAGTGAAGGGATGTAAATAAAATATATAAAAAAATTTTAAAATATAAATGCAAATATAAACATAAATAATTACATAAAATATAAACATAAAAATAAATAAAAACTAAAATAATAACAAAAATATAAACAAAATATAAAAATAAAAATATAAACATAAATACATATACATATAAATAATAATAATAATAAATACCTGTACACATAAATAAAAATATAAATATATAAGAATATAAACTATAAATACAAATGCAATTATAAAACATAACAAAAATATAAAAAATAGAAACATAAATATAAATAAAAAATATAAATATATAAAAATATAAAATATAAATAAAAACATAAATAATAACATGAATATAAACATAAATGATAACAAAAATATAAACAAAATATAAAAACAAAAATATAAACATTAATATAAGCATAAATATAAACATAAACATAAATACATATACATATAAATAATAATAAATATATGTACATAGAAATAAAAATATAAATATATAATAATATAAAATATTAAATACAAATGCAATTATAAACATAACAAAAAATATAAAAAATTGAAACATAAATATAATTACAAATACAAATAAAAATAAAAAATATAAATATATAAACATAAAAATATAAAATATAAACATAAATAATAGCATAAAATATAAACATGAAAATAAATATAAATATAAACATAAATATAAATTAAAAGCCTAAATATAAACCTAAACAAATATAAGTATAAATACACAAGCACACATGCGTACACATAAACGCTCATACGCGCATATGCACACACGCGCGCATATGTAAATACAAAAACCTGCACACGTATGCGCACATGTACATGCAAGAAGTTCACATGCACACAAACACACATGTGAAAACGTAAAAAAGGAAAAACAACCTGACATCAGTAGAGAAAAAAGGGGGGTTTGTCTATTTATGTCGGTGGACACAACTAAAAAAAGGAACAACACCTTACTATTCCCCTAAGTTGCCGTGTAGGCTTCTATTTGGCTGCTCTTTGAGTACTTTCGTCCCGGCCAAAGGACTCATCAGAAAGTTCCTAACACCTTGAACACAACTGTGTAAAAAACTACAGAACAAAGTTATCCAGCATAATTATGTGTAGAAAAATATGGTGCAAGTTACTATTATTAAGAAATATCATCTTAAGAATGTACTTACAATTCAATTCCGTGAATTACGTGTGCCTTATACGAAGCCGAAGAATATCTGTCTGGTGCTATGACGGTCCGATGTTCGTGCGATCACTTCAGCGGCTACCGAGATACTGGCATCAGGAAACAAGATGGCTGCCATCGACTTGATATGTAATATGCCTCTGTTTCGCAATTCAATTCCGAGAATTACGTTTGCCGTATGCGAAGCCGAAGAATATCTGTCTGGTGTTATGAGGGTCCGATGTTCGTGCGATCACTTCAGCGGCTACCGAGATACTGGCATCAGGAAACAAGATGGCTGACATCCACTCAATGTGTTAATAGGCCTATGTTTCACCTTAAGTGGTGGTGAGTCACAATTCCCTATTTCACAATATTACTTACATTAAAGTAAAAACATCAGTACGATAGTAGGAGTGTTTAAGAAGTATTAGTTTAGTAAGATATATAGAGATGTAGGAGGAAAAAGATAAATAGAGGTATAGAAAAAAGAGTAAGGAAGAAGAGGAATTGTTTATATGTTAAAGTAATGAGGACATGCTTCTACAATACTAGATAGATATTACTACAATAGGTGTTACAAATCAAATCTACCATTTATAATCTTGTGTTATAAATATATTAGCCAGATAATCATGTGTAATCTGCTAATTTCTGTCCAAGTGCATCTGATGTACTTTTGTCATGTACAGACAATTATACATCAGAACAGCACTATGCATGCATTGTCGTCCAATTATCTAACCGTATGTAAGCTGTATCTAGGTTAAGGCATAAAAAGTTACATTAAGAAGTTGGGATTATATATTACCAATATGGATGGATATGTGATCCGTCATGTTGTACCTAACGTATGGTAATATCTGTATAATTGTGTGGTTTTTGGAAGAAGAGTTCACTTATCATGACAGTTCTAACACATTTACCTGTGAAATGGTTATGCCGCATGTTTCCTAATAAGGTAACCACTGAAAGCAGTACGACCAGGTCGATTTATGAAAAAACCCCAAAAAAGATAGACCAACCATTATCCCTAATAGCAGCTAGTTCCAGATAATCATGTGTTATCTGCCTAACTAATGGGCGGGGCGGAATGAGGGTATTTCGCATTACTATGCTGTATAGATAAGCAAATTCATCAAGTAATTAGTAGTGGAAAACGAAAATAGGAAAAAATTAGTAGTTACAAGTGATAGAAGTAGGATTTTCATCAGGTTATTAGTAGTAAAAAGAAAAATAGGAAAATGTAGTAGTTATAAGAGTAGAAGTAGGAGTTATTAGTTTATAAATATAGATTAAATCAGGTTATTGGTAGTGAAGGGATGTAAATAAAATATATAAAAAAATTTTAAAATATAAATGCAAATATAAACATAAATAATTACATAAAATATAAACATAAAAATAAATAAAAACTAAAATAATAACAAAAATATAAACAAAATATAAAAATAAAAATATAAACATAAATACATATACATATAAATAATAATAATAATAAATACCTGTACACATAAATAAAAATATAAATATATAAGAATATAAACTATAAATACAAATGCAATTATAAAACATAACAAAAATATAAAAAATAGAAACATAAATATAAATAAAAAATATAAATATATAAAAATATAAAATATAAATAAAAACATAAATAATAACATGAATATAAACATAAATGATAACAAAAATATAAACAAAATATAAAAACAAAAATATAAACATTAATATAAGCATAAATATAAACATAAACATAAATACATATACATATAAATAATAATAAATATATGTACATAGAAATAAAAATATAAATATATAATAATATAAAATATTAAATACAAATGCAATTATAAACATAACAAAAAATATAAAAAATTGAAACATAAATATAATTACAAATACAAATAAAAATAAAAAATATAAATATATAAACATAAAAATATAAAATATAAACATAAATAATAGCATAAAATATAAACATGAAAATAAATATAAATATAAACATAAATATAAATTAAAAGCCTAAATATAAACCTAAACAAATATAAGTATAAATACACAAGCACACATGCGTACACATAAACGCTCATACGCGCATATGCACACACGCGCGCATATGTAAATACAAAAACCTGCACACGTATGCGCACATGTACATGCAAGAAGTTCACATGCACACAAACACACATGTGAAAACGTAAAAAAGGAAAAACAACCTGACATCAGTAGAGAAAAAAGGGGGGTTTGTCTATTTATGTCGGTGGACACAACTAAAAAAAGGAACAACACCTTACTATTCCCCTAAGTTGCCGTGTAGGCTTCTATTTGGCTGCTCTTTGAGTACTTTCGTCCCGGCCAAAGGACTCATCAGAAAGTTCCTAACACCTTGAACACAACTGTGTAAAAAACTACAGAACAAAGTTATCCAGCATAATTATGTGTAGAAAAATATGGTGCAAGTTACTATTATTAAGAAATATCATCTTAAGAATGTACTTACAATTCAATTCCGTGAATTACGTGTGCCTTATACGAAGCCGAAGAATATCTGTCTGGTGCTATGACGGTCCGATGTTCGTGCGATCACTTCAGCGGCTACCGAGATACTGGCATCAGGAAACAAGATGGCTGCCATCGACTTGATATGTAATATGCCTCTGTTTCGCAATTCAATTCCGAGAATTACGTTTGCCGTATGCGAAGCCGAAGAATATCTGTCTGGTGTTATGAGGGTCCGATGTTCGTGCGATCACTTCAGCGGCTACCGAGATACTGGCATCAGGAAACAAGATGGCTGACATCCACTCAATGTGTTAATAGGCCTATGTTTCACCTTAAGTGGTGGTGAGTCACAATTCCCTATTTCACAATATTACTTACACTAAAGTAAAAACATCAGTACGATAGTAGGAGTGTTTAAGAAGTATTAGTTTAGTAAGATATATAGAGATGTAGGAGGAAAAAGATAAATAGAGGTATAGAAAAAAGAGTAAGGAAGAAGAGGAATTGTTTATATGTTAAAGTAATGAGGACATGCTTCTACAATACTAGATAGATATTACTACAATAGGTGTTACAAATCAAATCTACCATTTATAATCTTGTGTTATAAATATATTAGCCAGATAATCATGTGTAATCTGCTAATTTCTGTCCAAGTGCATCTGATGTACTTTTGTCATGTACAGACAATTATACATCAGAACAGCACTATGCATGCATTGTCGTCCAATTATCTAACCGTATGTAAGCTGTATCTAGGTTAAGGCATAAAAAGTTACATTAAGAAGTTGGGATTATATATTACCAATATGGATGGATATGTGATCCGTCATGTTGTACCTAACGTATGGTAATATCTGTATAATTGTGTGGTTTTTGGAAGAAGAGTTCACTTATCATGACAGTTCTAACACATTTACCTGTGAAATGGTTATGCCGCATGTTTCCTAATAAGGTAACCACTGAAAGCAGTACGACCAGGTCGATTTATGAAAAAACCAGATTCATCGTGTTATTAGTAGTGAAAAAGGAAAATAGGAAAATGTTAGTAGTTATAAGTGATAGAAGTAGGAGTTATAAGTGATAGAATAGATATTAGGGGAAAAGGAAAATAGGAATAGGAGTAGGAGTTATAAGTTTATAAATATAGATTAAATCAGGCTATTGGTAGTGAAAATAAAATATAAATATATACAAATTTAAAATATAAATGTAAATATAAATATAAATAATGACATAAAATATAAACATAAACATAAAAATAAATATAAATATAAACATAAATGATAGCAAAAATATAAAAAAATATGAAAACAAAAATATAAACATAAATACATATAAATAATAATAAATACATACATAATACATAAATACAATAATAAATAGAAATATAAATATAAATATATAAAAATATAAAATACAAATACAAATGTAAATATAAAAATTAGAAAGATAAATATAAACACAAATACAAATATAAATAAAAAATATTAATATATAAAAATATAAAATATAAACATAAATAATAATATAAAAATAAATATAAATATAAATATAAACATAAACATAAATATAAATTAAAAAACCTAAATAGAAATATAAACCTAAACTAATATAAGTATAAATACACAAGCATACATGCGTACACATAAACGCTCATAAGTGCATACGCACACATGTATGTGAACACAAAAACCAGATTCATCGTGTTATTAGTAGTGAAAAAGGAAAATAGGAAAATGTTAGTAGTTATAAGTGATAGAAGTAGGAGTTATAAGTGATAGAATAGATATTAGGGGAAAAAGAAAATAGGAATAGGAGTAGGAGTTATTAGTTTATAAATATAGATTAAATCAGGCTATTGGTAGTGAAAATAAAATATAAATATATACAAATTTAAAATATAAATGTAAATATAAATAATGACATAAAATATAAACATAAACATAAAAATAAATATAAATATAAACATAAATGATAGCAAAAATATAAAAAAAATATGAAAACAAAAATATAAACATAAATACATATAAATAATAATAAATACATACATAATACATAAATACAATAATAAATAGAAATATAAATATAAATATATAAAAATATAAAATACAAATACAAATGTAAATATAAAAATTAGAAAGATAAATATAAACACAAATACAAATATAAATAAAAAATATTAATATATAAAAATATAAAATATAAACATAAATAATAATATAAAAATAAATATAAATATAAACATAAACATAAATATAAATTAAAAAACCTAAATAGAAATATAAACCTAAACTAATATAAGTATAAATACACAAGCATACATGCGTACACATAAACGCTCATAAGTGCATACGCACACATGTATGTGAACACAAAAACCCACACACATATGCGCACATGCACATGCAAGAAGTTCACATGCACACAAACACACATATGAAAACGTAAAAAAGGAAAAAACAACCTAACATCAGTAGAGAAAAAGGGGGTTTGTCTATATGTGTCGGTGGACACAACTAAAGAAAAGGAACAACACCTAACTAGTCCCCTAAGTTGCCGTGTAGGCTTCTATTTGGCTGCTCTTTGAGTACTTTCGTCCCGGCCAAAGGACTCATCAGAAAGTTCCTAACACCTTGAACAAAACTGTGTAAAAAACTACAGAACAAAGTCTCCAGGATAATTATGTGTAGAAAATATGACAAAATATATACATATTACTACTTTCCTAAGAATGTACTTACAACTAAATTCCGAGAAGTACGTCTGCCGTATGCGAAGCCGAAAGAATATCCGTCTGGTGTTATGAGGATCCGATGTTCGTGCGATCACTTCAGCGGCTACCGAGATACTGGCATCAGGAAACAAGATGGCTGCAATCCACTCAATATGATAATAGGCCTCCGTTTCACCTTAAGTGGTGATGAGTCACAATTCCCTATTTCACAATATTACTTACACTAAAGCAAAAACATCAGTACGATAGTAAGAGTGTTTGAGTAGTATTAGTTTAATAAGATATATAGAGATGTAGGAGGAAAAAGATAAGTAGAGGTAAGGAGATAGAGGTATAGAAAAAGGGTAAGGAAATAGAGGTATAGAAAAAGGAGTAAGGAAATAGAGGTATAGAAAAAAGAGTATACTAGATAGATATTACTACAATACTAGATAGATATTACTACAATAGGTGTTACAATTCTAATCTACTATTTATAATCTTGTGTTATAAATTTTTAGCCAGATAATCATGTGTCATCTGCTAATATCTGTCCATGTGCCTCTGATGTACTTTTGTCATGTACAGACAATTGTACATCAGAACAGCACTATGCATGCATTGTCGTCCAATTCCCTAACCGTGTGTAAGCTGTATCTAGGTTAAGGCATAAATAGTTACATTAAGAAGTTGGGATTATATTACCAATATGGGTGGATATGTGATCCGTCATGTTGTACCTAACGTATGGTAATATCTCTATAATTGTGTGGTTTCTGAAAGAAGAATTCATTTATCATGACAGATCTAACACATTTACTTGTGAAATGGTTATAACCGCATGTTTCCTAATAAGGTAACCACTGAAAACAGTACGACCAGGTCGATTTATGAAAAAACCCAAAAAGAATAGACCAACCATTATCCCTAATAGCAGCTAGTTCCAGATAATCATGTGTTATCTGTCTAACTAATGGGCGGGGCGGAAAAGAGGGTATTTTGCATAAATATGCTGTATAGACAATCAGATTCATCGTGTTATTAGTAGTGAAAAAGGAAAATAGGAAAATGTTAGTAGTTATAAGTGATAGAAGTAGGAGTTATAAGTGATAGAATAGATATTAGGGGAAAAGGAAAATAGGAATAGGAGTAGGAGTTATAAGTTTATAAATATAGATTAAATCAGGCTATTGGTAGTGAAAATAAAATATAAATATATACAAATTTAAAATATAAATGTAAATATAAATATAAATAATGACATAAAATATAAACATAAACATAAAAATAAATATAAATATAAACATAAATGATAGCAAAAATATAAAAAAATATGAAAACAAAAATATAAACATAAATACATATAAATAATAATAAATACATACATAATACATAAATACAATAATAAATAGAAATATAAATATAAATATATAAAAATATAAAATACAAATACAAATGTAAATATAAAAATTAGAAAGATAAATATAAACACAAATACAAATATAAATAAAAAATATTAATATATAAAAATATAAAATATAAACATAAATAATAATATAAAAATAAATATAAATATAAATATAAACATAAACATAAATATAAATTAAAAAACCTAAATAGAAATATAAACCTAAACTAATATAAGTATAAATACACAAGCATACATGCGTACACATAAACGCTCATAAGTGCATACGCACACATGTATGTGAACACAAAAACCAGATTCATCGTGTTATTAGTAGTGAAAAAGGAAAATAGGAAAATGTTAGTAGTTATAAGTGATAGAAGTAGGAGTTATAAGTGATAGAATAGATATTAGGGGAAAAAGAAAATAGGAATAGGAGTAGGAGTTATTAGTTTATAAATATAGATTAAATCAGGCTATTGGTAGTGAAAATAAAATATAAATATATACAAATTTAAAATATAAATGTAAATATAAATAATGACATAAAATATAAACATAAACATAAAAATAAATATAAATATAAACATAAATGATAGCAAAAATATAAAAAAAATATGAAAACAAAAATATAAACATAAATACATATAAATAATAATAAATACATACATAATACATAAATACAATAATAAATAGAAATATAAATATAAATATATAAAAATATAAAATACAAATACAAATGTAAATATAAAAATTAGAAAGATAAATATAAACACAAATACAAATATAAATAAAAAATATTAATATATAAAAATATAAAATATAAACATAAATAATAATATAAAAATAAATATAAATATAAACATAAACATAAATATAAATTAAAAAACCTAAATAGAAATATAAACCTAAACTAATATAAGTATAAATACACAAGCATACATGCGTACACATAAACGCTCATAAGTGCATACGCACACATGTATGTGAACACAAAAACCCACACACATATGCGCACATGCACATGCAAGAAGTTCACATGCACACAAACACACATATGAAAACGTAAAAAAGGAAAAAACAACCTAACATCAGTAGAGAAAAAGGGGGTTTGTCTATATGTGTCGGTGGACACAACTAAAGAAAAGGAACAACACCTAACTAGTCCCCTAAGTTGCCGTGTAGGCTTCTATTTGGCTGCTCTTTGAGTACTTTCGTCCCGGCCAAAGGACTCATCAGAAAGTTCCTAACACCTTGAACAAAACTGTGTAAAAAACTACAGAACAAAGTCTCCAGGATAATTATGTGTAGAAAATATGACAAAATATATACATATTACTACTTTCCTAAGAATGTACTTACAACTAAATTCCGAGAAGTACGTCTGCCGTATGCGAAGCCGAAAGAATATCCGTCTGGTGTTATGAGGATCCGATGTTCGTGCGATCACTTCAGCGGCTACCGAGATACTGGCATCAGGAAACAAGATGGCTGCAATCCACTCAATATGATAATAGGCCTCCGTTTCACCTTAAGTGGTGATGAGTCACAATTCCCTATTTCACAATATTACTTACACTAAAGCAAAAACATCAGTACGATAGTAAGAGTGTTTGAGTAGTATTAGTTTAATAAGATATATAGAGATGTAGGAGGAAAAAGATAAGTAGAGGTAAGGAGATAGAGGTATAGAAAAAGGGTAAGGAAATAGAGGTATAGAAAAAGGAGTAAGGAAATAGAGGTATAGAAAAAAGAGTATACTAGATAGATATTACTACAATACTAGATAGATATTACTACAATAGGTGTTACAATTCTAATCTACTATTTATAATCTTGTGTTATAAATTTTTAGCCAGATAATCATGTGTCATCTGCTAATATCTGTCCATGTGCCTCTGATGTACTTTTGTCATGTACAGACAATTGTACATCAGAACAGCACTATGCATGCATTGTCGTCCAATTCCCTAACCGTGTGTAAGCTGTATCTAGGTTAAGGCATAAATAGTTACATTAAGAAGTTGGGATTATATTACCAATATGGGTGGATATGTGATCCGTCATGTTGTACCTAACGTATGGTAATATCTCTATAATTGTGTGGTTTCTGAAAGAAGAATTCATTTATCATGACAGATCTAACACATTTACTTGTGAAATGGTTATAACCGCATGTTTCCTAATAAGGTAACCACTGAAAACAGTACGACCAGGTCGATTTATGAAAAAACCCAAAAAGAATAGACCAACCATTATCCCTAATAGCAGCTAGTTCCAGATAATCATGTGTTATCTGTCTAACTAATGGGCGGGGCGGAAAAGAGGGTATTTTGCATAAATATGCTGTATAGACAATCAGATTCATCGTGTTATTAGTAGTGAAAAAGGAAAATAGGAAAATGTTAGTAGTTATAAGTGATAGAAGTAGGAGTTATAAGTGATAGAATAGATATTAGGGGAAAAGGAAAATAGGAATAGGAGTAGGAGTTATAAGTTTATAAATATAGATTAAATCAGGCTATTGGTAGTGAAAATAAAATATAAATATATACAAATTTAAAATATAAATGTAAATATAAATATAAATAATGACATAAAATATAAACATAAACATAAAAATAAATATAAATATAAACATAAATGATAGCAAAAATATAAAAAAATATGAAAACAAAAATATAAACATAAATACATATAAATAATAATAAATACATACATAATACATAAATACAATAATAAATAGAAATATAAATATAAATATATAAAAATATAAAATACAAATACAAATGTAAATATAAAAATTAGAAAGATAAATATAAACACAAATACAAATATAAATAAAAAATATTAATATATAAAAATATAAAATATAAACATAAATAATAATATAAAAATAAATATAAATATAAATATAAACATAAACATAAATATAAATTAAAAAACCTAAATAGAAATATAAACCTAAACTAATATAAGTATAAATACACAAGCATACATGCGTACACATAAACGCTCATAAGTGCATACGCACACATGTATGTGAACACAAAAACCAGATTCATCGTGTTATTAGTAGTGAAAAAGGAAAATAGGAAAATGTTAGTAGTTATAAGTGATAGAAGTAGGAGTTATAAGTGATAGAATAGATATTAGGGGAAAAAGAAAATAGGAATAGGAGTAGGAGTTATTAGTTTATAAATATAGATTAAATCAGGCTATTGGTAGTGAAAATAAAATATAAATATATACAAATTTAAAATATAAATGTAAATATAAATAATGACATAAAATATAAACATAAACATAAAAATAAATATAAATATAAACATAAATGATAGCAAAAATATAAAAAAAATATGAAAACAAAAATATAAACATAAATACATATAAATAATAATAAATACATACATAATACATAAATACAATAATAAATAGAAATATAAATATAAATATATAAAAATATAAAATACAAATACAAATGTAAATATAAAAATTAGAAAGATAAATATAAACACAAATACAAATATAAATAAAAAATATTAATATATAAAAATATAAAATATAAACATAAATAATAATATAAAAATAAATATAAATATAAACATAAACATAAATATAAATTAAAAAACCTAAATAGAAATATAAACCTAAACTAATATAAGTATAAATACACAAGCATACATGCGTACACATAAACGCTCATAAGTGCATACGCACACATGTATGTGAACACAAAAACCCACACACATATGCGCACATGCACATGCAAGAAGTTCACATGCACACAAACACACATATGAAAACGTAAAAAAGGAAAAAACAACCTAACATCAGTAGAGAAAAAGGGGGTTTGTCTATATGTGTCGGTGGACACAACTAAAGAAAAGGAACAACACCTAACTAGTCCCCTAAGTTGCCGTGTAGGCTTCTATTTGGCTGCTCTTTGAGTACTTTCGTCCCGGCCAAAGGACTCATCAGAAAGTTCCTAACACCTTGAACAAAACTGTGTAAAAAACTACAGAACAAAGTCTCCAGGATAATTATGTGTAGAAAATATGACAAAATATATACATATTACTACTTTCCTAAGAATGTACTTACAACTAAATTCCGAGAAGTACGTCTGCCGTATGCGAAGCCGAAAGAATATCCGTCTGGTGTTATGAGGATCCGATGTTCGTGCGATCACTTCAGCGGCTACCGAGATACTGGCATCAGGAAACAAGATGGCTGCAATCCACTCAATATGATAATAGGCCTCCGTTTCACCTTAAGTGGTGATGAGTCACAATTCCCTATTTCACAATATTACTTACACTAAAGCAAAAACATCAGTACGATAGTAAGAGTGTTTGAGTAGTATTAGTTTAATAAGATATATAGAGATGTAGGAGGAAAAAGATAAGTAGAGGTAAGGAGATAGAGGTATAGAAAAAGGGTAAGGAAATAGAGGTATAGAAAAAGGAGTAAGGAAATAGAGGTATAGAAAAAAGAGTATACTAGATAGATATTACTACAATACTAGATAGATATTACTACAATAGGTGTTACAATTCTAATCTACTATTTATAATCTTGTGTTATAAATTTTTAGCCAGATAATCATGTGTCATCTGCTAATATCTGTCCATGTGCCTCTGATGTACTTTTGTCATGTACAGACAATTGTACATCAGAACAGCACTATGCATGCATTGTCGTCCAATTCCCTAACCGTGTGTAAGCTGTATCTAGGTTAAGGCATAAATAGTTACATTAAGAAGTTGGGATTATATTACCAATATGGGTGGATATGTGATCCGTCATGTTGTACCTAACGTATGGTAATATCTCTATAATTGTGTGGTTTCTGAAAGAAGAATTCATTTATCATGACAGATCTAACACATTTACTTGTGAAATGGTTATAACCGCATGTTTCCTAATAAGGTAACCACTGAAAACAGTACGACCAGGTCGATTTATGAAAAAACCCAAAAAGAATAGACCAACCATTATCCCTAATAGCAGCTAGTTCCAGATAATCATGTGTTATCTGTCTAACTAATGGGCGGGGCGGAAAAGAGGGTATTTTGCATAAATATGCTGTATAGACAATCAGATTCATCGTGTTATTAGTAGTGAAAAAGGAAAATAGGAAAATGTTAGTAGTTATAAGTGATAGAAGTAGGAGTTATAAGTGATAGAATAGATATTAGGGGAAAAGGAAAATAGGAATAGGAGTAGGAGTTATAAGTTTATAAATATAGATTAAATCAGGCTATTGGTAGTGAAAATAAAATATAAATATATACAAATTTAAAATATAAATGTAAATATAAATATAAATAATGACATAAAATATAAACATAAACATAAAAATAAATATAAATATAAACATAAATGATAGCAAAAATATAAAAAAATATGAAAACAAAAATATAAACATAAATACATATAAATAATAATAAATACATACATAATACATAAATACAATAATAAATAGAAATATAAATATAAATATATAAAAATATAAAATACAAATACAAATGTAAATATAAAAATTAGAAAGATAAATATAAACACAAATACAAATATAAATAAAAAATATTAATATATAAAAATATAAAATATAAACATAAATAATAATATAAAAATAAATATAAATATAAATATAAACATAAACATAAATATAAATTAAAAAACCTAAATAGAAATATAAACCTAAACTAATATAAGTATAAATACACAAGCATACATGCGTACACATAAACGCTCATAAGTGCATACGCACACATGTATGTGAACACAAAAACCAGATTCATCGTGTTATTAGTAGTGAAAAAGGAAAATAGGAAAATGTTAGTAGTTATAAGTGATAGAAGTAGGAGTTATAAGTGATAGAATAGATATTAGGGGAAAAAGAAAATAGGAATAGGAGTAGGAGTTATTAGTTTATAAATATAGATTAAATCAGGCTATTGGTAGTGAAAATAAAATATAAATATATACAAATTTAAAATATAAATGTAAATATAAATAATGACATAAAATATAAACATAAACATAAAAATAAATATAAATATAAACATAAATGATAGCAAAAATATAAAAAAAATATGAAAACAAAAATATAAACATAAATACATATAAATAATAATAAATACATACATAATACATAAATACAATAATAAATAGAAATATAAATATAAATATATAAAAATATAAAATACAAATACAAATGTAAATATAAAAATTAGAAAGATAAATATAAACACAAATACAAATATAAATAAAAAATATTAATATATAAAAATATAAAATATAAACATAAATAATAATATAAAAATAAATATAAACATAAACATAAACATAAATATAAATTAAAAAACCTAAATAGAAATATAAACCTAAACTAATATAAGTATAAATACACAAGCATACATGCGTACACATAAACGCTCATAAGTGCATAC
This sequence comes from Hydrotaea diabolus, assembly GCA_963513945.1. Taxonomy (NCBI): domain Eukaryota; kingdom Metazoa; phylum Arthropoda; class Insecta; order Diptera; family Muscidae; genus Hydrotaea; species Hydrotaea diabolus. The sequence continues at coordinate 3,646,277 of OY740722.1, read as the reverse complement.
GCACACATGTATGTGAACACAAAACCCACACACATATGCGCACATGCACATGCAAGAAGTTCACATGCACACAAACACACATATGAAAACGTAAAAAAGGAAAAAACAACCTAACATCAGTAGAGAAAAAGGGGGTTTGTCTATATGTGTCGGTGGACACAACTAAAGAAAAGGAACAACACCTAACTAGTCCCCTAAGTTGCCGTGTAGGCTTCTATTTGGCTGCTCTTTGAGTACTTTCGTCCCGGCCAAAGGACTCATCAGAAAGTTCCTAACACCTTGAACAAAACTGTGTAAAAAACTACAGAACAAAGTCTCCAGGATAATTATGTGTAGAAAATATGACAAAATATATACATATTACTACTTTCCTAAGAATGTACTTACAACTAAATTCCGAGAAGTACGTCTGCCGTATGCGAAGCCGAAAGAATATCCGTCTGGTGTTATGAGGATCCGATGTTCGTGCGATCACTTCAGCGGCTACCGAGATACTGGCATCAGGAAACAAGATGGCTGCAATCCACTCAATATGATAATAGGCCTCCGTTTCACCTTAAGTGGTGATGAGTCACAATTCCCTATTTCACAATATTACTTACACTAAAGCAAAAACATCAGTACGATAGTAAGAGTGTTTGAGTAGTATTAGTTTAATAAGATATATAGAGATGTAGGAGGAAAAAGATAAGTAGAGGTAAGGAGATAGAGGTATAGAAAAAGGGTAAGGAAATAGAGGTATAGAAAAAGGAGTAAGGAAATAGAGGTATAGAAAAAAGAGTATACTAGATAGATATTACTACAATACTAGATAGATATTACTACAATAGGTGTTACAATTCTAATCTACTATTTATAATCTTGTGTTATAAATTTTTAGCCAGATAATCATGTGTCATCTGCTAATATCTGTCCATGTGCCTCTGATGTACTTTTGTCATGTACAGACAATTGTACATCAGAACAGCACTATGCATGCATTGTCGTCCAATTCCCTAACCGTGTGTAAGCTGTATCTAGGTTAAGGCATAAATAGTTACATTAAGAAGTTGGGATTATATTACCAATATGGGTGGATATGTGATCCGTCATGTTGTACCTAACGTATGGTAATATCTCTATAATTGTGTGGTTTCTGAAAGAAGAATTCATTTATCATGACAGATCTAACACATTTACTTGTGAAATGGTTATAACCGCATGTTTCCTAATAAGGTAACCACTGAAAACAGTACGACCAGGTCGATTTATGAAAAAACCCAAAAAGAATAGACCAACCATTATCCCTAATAGCAGCTAGTTCCAGATAATCATGTGTTATCTGTCTAACTAATGGGCGGGGCGGAAAAGAGGGTATTTTGCATAAATATGCTGTATAGACAATCAGATTCATCGTGTTATTAGTAGTGAAAAAGGAAAATAGGAAAATGTTAGTAGTTATAAGTGATAGAAGTAGGAGTTATAAGTGATAGAATAGATATTAGGGGAAAAGGAAAATAGGAATAGGAGTAGGAGTTATAAGTTTATAAATATAGATTAAATCAGGCTATTGGTAGTGAAAATAAAATATAAATATATACAAATTTAAAATATAAATGTAAATATAAATATAAATAATGACATAAAATATAAACATAAACATAAAAATAAATATAAATATAAACATAAATGATAGCAAAAATATAAAAAAATATGAAAACAAAAATATAAACATAAATACATATAAATAATAATAAATACATACATAATACATAAATACAATAATAAATAGAAATATAAATATAAATATATAAAAATATAAAATACAAATACAAATGTAAATATAAAAATTAGAAAGATAAATATAAACACAAATACAAATATAAATAAAAAATATTAATATATAAAAATATAAAATATAAACATAAATAATAATATAAAAATAAATATAAATATAAATATAAATATAAACATAAACATAAATATAAATTAAAAAACCTAAATAGAAATATAAACCTAAACTAATATAAGTATAAATACACAAGCATACATGCGTACACATAAACGCTCATAAGTGCATACGCACACATGTATGTGAACACAAAAACCAGATTCATCGTGTTATTAGTAGTGAAAAAGGAAAATAGGAAAATGTTAGTAGTTATAAGTGATAGAAGTAGGAGTTATAAGTGATAGAATAGATATTAGGGGAAAAAGAAAATAGGAATAGGAGTAGGAGTTATTAGTTTATAAATATAGATTAAATCAGGCTATTGGTAGTGAAAATAAAATATAAATATATACAAATTTAAAATATAAATGTAAATATAAATAATGACATAAAATATAAACATAAACATAAAAATAAATATAAATATAAACATAAATGATAGCAAAAATATAAAAAAATATGAAAACAAAAATATAAACATAAATACATATAAATAATAATAAATACATACATAATACATAAATACAATAATAAATAGAAATATAAATATAAATATATAAAAATATAAAATACAAATACAAATGTAAATATAAAAATTAGAAAGATAAATATAAACACAAATACAAATATAAATAAAAAATATTAATATATAAAAATATAAAATATAAACATAAATAATAATATAAAAATAAATATAAATATAAACATAAACATAAATATAAATTAAAAAACCTAAATAGAAATATAAACCTAAACTAATATAAGTATAAATACACAAGCATACATGCGTACACATAAACGCTCATAAGTGCATACGCACACATGTATGTGAACACAAAAACCCACACACATATGCGCACATGCACATGCAAGAAGTTCACATGCACACAAACACACATATGAAAACGTAAAAAAGGAAAAAACAACCTAACATCAGTAGAGAAAAAGGGGGTTTGTCTATATGTGTCGGTGGACACAACTAAAGAAAAGGAACAACACCTAACTAGTCCCCTAAGTTGCCGTGTAGGCTTCTATTTGGCTGCTCTTTGAGTACTTTCGTCCCGGCCAAAGGACTCATCAGAAAGTTCCTAACACCTTGAACAAAACTGTGTAAAAAACTACAGAACAAAGTCTCCAGGATAATTATGTGTAGAAAATATGACAAAATATATACATATTACTACTTTCCTAAGAATGTACTTACAACTAAATTCCGAGAAGTACGTCTGCCGTATGCGAAGCCGAAAGAATATCCGTCTGGTGTTATGAGGATCCGATGTTCGTGCGATCACTTCAGCGGCTACCGAGATACTGGCATCAGGAAACAAGATGGCTGCAATCCACTCAATATGATAATAGGCCTCCGTTTCACCTTAAGTGGTGATGAGTCACAATTCCCTATTTCACAATATTACTTACACTAAAGCAAAAACATCAGTACGATAGTAAGAGTGTTTGAGTAGTATTAGTTTAATAAGATATATAGAGATGTAGGAGGAAAAAGATAAGTAGAGGTAAGGAGATAGAGGTATAGAAAAAGGGTAAGGAAATAGAGGTATAGAAAAAGGAGTAAGGAAATAGAGGTATAGAAAAAAGAGTATACTAGATAGATATTACTACAATACTAGATAGATATTACTACAATAGGTGTTACAATTCTAATCTACTATTTATAATCTTGTGTTATAAATTTTTAGCCAGATAATCATGTGTCATCTGCTAATATCTGTCCATGTGCCTCTGATGTACTTTTGTCATGTACAGACAATTGTACATCAGAACAGCACTATGCATGCATTGTCGTCCAATTCCCTAACCGTGTGTAAGCTGTATCTAGGTTAAGGCATAAATAGTTACATTAAGAAGTTGGGATTATATTACCAATATGGGTGGATATGTGATCCGTCATGTTGTACCTAACGTATGGTAATATCTCTATAATTGTGTGGTTTCTGAAAGAAGAATTCATTTATCATGACAGATCTAACACATTTACTTGTGAAATGGTTATAACCGCATGTTTCCTAATAAGGTAACCACTGAAAACAGTACGACCAGGTCGATTTATGAAAAAACCCAAAAAGAATAGACCAACCATTATCCCTAATAGCAGCTAGTTCCAGATAATCATGTGTTATCTGTCTAACTAATGGGCGGGGCGGAAAAGAGGGTATTTTGCATAAATATGCTGTATAGACAATCAGATTCATCGTGTTATTAGTAGTGAAAAAGGAAAATAGGAAAATGTTAGTAGTTATAAGTGATAGAAGTAGGAGTTATAAGTGATAGAATAGATATTAGGGGAAAAGGAAAATAGGAATAGGAGTAGGAGTTATAAGTTTATAAATATAGATTAAATCAGGCTATTGGTAGTGAAAATAAAATATAAATATATACAAATTTAAAATATAAATGTAAATATAAATATAAATAATGACATAAAATATAAACATAAACATAAAAATAAATATAAATATAAACATAAATGATAGCAAAAATATAAAAAAATATGAAAACAAAAATATAAACATAAATACATATAAATAATAATAAATACATACATAATACATAAATACAATAATAAATAGAAATATAAATATAAATATATAAAAATATAAAATACAAATACAAATGTAAATATAAAAATTAGAAAGATAAATATAAACACAAATACAAATATAAATAAAAAATATTAATATATAAAAATATAAAATATAAACATAAATAATAATATAAAAATAAATATAAATATAAATATAAACATAAACATAAATATAAATTAAAAAACCTAAATAGAAATATAAACCTAAACTAATATAAGTATAAATACACAAGCATACATGCGTACACATAAACGCTCATAAGTGCATACGCACACATGTATGTGAACACAAAAACCAGATTCATCGTGTTATTAGTAGTGAAAAAGGAAAATAGGAAAATGTTAGTAGTTATAAGTGATAGAAGTAGGAGTTATAAGTGATAGAATAGATATTAGGGGAAAAAGAAAATAGGAATAGGAGTTATTAGTTTATAAATATAGATTAAATCAGGCTATTGGTAGTGAAAATAAAATATAAATATATACAAATTTAAAATATAAATGTAAATATAAATAATGACATAAAATATAAACATAAACATAAAAATAAATATAAATATAAACATAAATGATAGCAAAAATATAAAAAAAATATGATAACAAAAATATAAACATAAATACATATAAATAATAATAAATACATACATAATACATAAATACAATAATAAATAGAAATATAAATATAAATATATAAAAATATAAAATACAAATACAAATGTAAATATAAAAATTAGAAAGATAAATATAAACACAAATACAAATATAAATAAAAAATATTAATATATAAAAATATAAAATATAAACATAAATAATAATATAAAAATAAATATAAATATAAACATAAACATAAATATAAATTAAAAAACCTAAATAGAAATATAAACCTAAACTAATATAAGTATAAATACACAAGCATACATGCGTACACATAAACGCTCATAAGTGCATACGCACACATGTATGTGAACACAAAAACCCACACACATATGCGCACATGCACATGCAAGAAGTTCACATGCACACAAACACACATATGAAAACGTAAAAAAGGAAAAAACAACCTAACATCAGTAGAGAAAAAGGGGGTTTGTCTATATGTGTCGGTGGACACAACTAAAGAAAAGGAACAACACCTAACTAGTCCCCTAAGTTGCCGTGTAGGCTTCTATTTGGCTGCTCTTTGAGTACTTTCGTCCCGGCCAAAGGACTCATCAGAAAGTTCCTAACACCTTGAACAAAACTGTGTAAAAAACTACAGAACAAAGTCTCCAGGATAATTATGTGTAGAAAATATGACAAAATATATACATATTACTACTTTCCTAAGAATGTACTTACAACTAAATTCCGAGAAGTACGTCTGCCGTATGCGAAGCCGAAAGAATATCCGTCTGGTGTTATGAGGATCCGATGTTCGTGCGATCACTTCAGCGGCTACCGAGATACTGGCATCAGGAAACAAGATGGCTGCAATCCACTCAATATGATAATAGGCCTCCGTTTCACCTTAAGTGGTGATGAGTCACAATTCCCTATTTCACAATATTACTTACACTAAAGCAAAAACATCAGTACGATAGTAAGAGTGTTTGAGTAGTATTAGTTTAATAAGATATATAGAGATGTAGGAGGAAAAAGATAAGTAGAGGTAAGGAGATAGAGGTATAGAAAAAGGGTAAGGAAATAGAGGTATAGAAAAAGGAGTAAGGAAATAGAGGTATAGAAAAAAGAGTATACTAGATAGATATTACTACAATACTAGATAGATATTACTACAATAGGTGTTACAATTCTAATCTACTATTTATAATCTTGTGTTATAAATTTTTAGCCAGATAATCATGTGTCATCTGCTAATATCTGTCCATGTGCCTCTGATGTACTTTTGTCATGTACAGACAATTGTACATCAGAACAGCACTATGCATGCATTGTCGTCCAATTCCCTAACCGTGTGTAAGCTGTATCTAGGTTAAGGCATAAATAGTTACATTAAGAAGTTGGGATTATATTACCAATATGGGTGGATATGTGATCCGTCATGTTGTACCTAACGTATGGTAATATCTCTATAATTGTGTGGTTTCTGAAAGAAGAATTCATTTATCATGACAGATCTAACACATTTACTTGTGAAATGGTTATAACCGCATGTTTCCTAATAAGGTAACCACTGAAAACAGTACGACCAGGTCGATTTATGAAAAAACCCAAAAAGAATAGACCAACCATTATCCCTAATAGCAGCTAGTTCCAGATAATCATGTGTTATCTGTCTAACTAATGGGCGGGGCGGAAAAGAGGGTATTTTGCATAAATATGCTGTATAGACAATCAGATTCATCGTGTTATTAGTAGTGAAAAAGGAAAATAGGAAAATGTTAGTAGTTATAAGTGATAGAAGTAGGAGTTATAAGTGATAGAATAGATATTAGGGGAAAAGGAAAATAGGAATAGGAGTAGGAGTTATAAGTTTATAAATATAGATTAAATCAGGCTATTGGTAGTGAAAATAAAATATAAATATATACAAATTTAAAATATAAATGTAAATATAAATATAAATAATGACATAAAATATAAACATAAACATAAAAATAAATATAAATATAAACATAAATGATAGCAAAAATATAAAAAAATATGAAAACAAAAATATAAACATAAATACATATAAATAATAATAAATACATACATAATACATAAATACAATAATAAATAGAAATATAAATATAAATATATAAAAATATAAAATACAAATACAAATGTAAATATAAAAATTAGAAAGATAAATATAAACACAAATACAAATATAAATAAAAAATATTAATATATAAAAATATAAAATATAAACATAAATAATAATATAAAAATAAATATAAATATAAATATAAACATAAACATAAATATAAATTAAAAAACCTAAATAGAAATATAAACCTAAACTAATATAAGTATAAATACACAAGCATACATGCGTACACATAAACGCTCATAAGTGCATACGCACACATGTATGTGAACACAAAAACCAGATTCATCGTGTTATTAGTAGTGAAAAAGGAAAATAGGAAAATGTTAGTAGTTATAAGTGATAGAAGTAGGAGTTATAAGTGATAGAATAGATATTAGGGGAAAAAGAAAATAGGAATAGGAGTAGGAGTTATTAGTTTATAAATATAGATTAAATCAGGCTATTGGTAGTGAAAATAAAATATAAATATATACAAATTTAAAATATAAATGTAAATATAAATAATGACATAAAATATAAACATAAACATAAAAATAAATATAAATATAAACATAAATGATAGCAAAAATATAAAAAAAATATGAAAACAAAAATATAAACATAAATACATATAAATAATAATAAATACATACATAATACATAAATACAATAATAAATAGAAATATAAATATAAATATATAAAAATATAAAATACAAATACAAATGTAAATATAAAAATTAGAAAGATAAATATAAACACAAATACAAATATAAATAAAAAATATTAATATATAAAAATATAAAATATAAACATAAATAATAATATAAAAATAAATATAAATATAAACATAAACATAAATATAAATTAAAAAACCTAAATAGAAATATAAACCTAAACTAATATAAGTATAAATACACAAGCATACATGCGTACACATAAACGCTCATAAGTGCATACGCACACATGTATGTGAACACAAAAACCCACACACATATGCGCACATGCCCATGCAAGAAGTTCACATGCACACAAACACACATATGAAAACGTAAAAAAGGAAAAAACAACCTAACATCAGTAGAGAAAAAGGGGGTTTGTCTATATGTGTCGGTGGACACAACTAAAGAAAAGGAACAACACCTAACTAGTCCCCTAAGTTGCCGTGTAGGCTTCTATTTGGCTGCTCTTTGAGTACTTTCGTCCCGGCCAAAGGACTCATCAGAAAGTTCCTAACACCTTGAACAAAACTGTGTAAAAAACTACAGAACAAAGTCTCCAGGATAATTATGTGTAGAAAATATGACAAAATATATACATATTACTACTTTCCTAAGAATGTACTTACAACTAAATTCCGAGAAGTACGTCTGCCGTATGCGAAGCCGAAAGAATATCCGTCTGGTGTTATGAGGATCCGATGTTCGTGCGATCACTTCAGCGGCTACCGAGATACTGGCATCAGGAAACAAGATGGCTGCAATCCACTCAATATGATAATAGGCCTCCGTTTCACCTTAAGTGGTGATGAGTCACAATTCCCTATTTCACAATATTACTTACACTAAAGCAAAAACATCAGTACGATAGTAAGAGTGTTTGAGTAGTATTAGTTTAATAAGATATATAGAGATGTAGGAGGAAAAAGATAAGTAGAGGTAAGGAGATAGAGGTATAGAAAAAGGGTAAGGAAATAGAGGTATAGAAAAAGGAGTAAGGAAATAGAGGTATAGAAAAAAGAGTATACTAGATAGATATTACTACAATACTAGATAGATATTACTACAATAGGTGTTACAATTCTAATCTACTATTTATAATCTTGTGTTATAAATTTTTAGCCAGATAATCATGTGTCATCTGCTAATATCTGTCCATGTGCCTCTGATGTACTTTTGTCATGTACAGACAATTGTACATCAGAACAGCACTATGCATGCATTGTCGTCCAATTCCCTAACCGTGTGTAAGCTGTATCTAGGTTAAGGCATAAATAGTTACATTAAGAAGTTGGGATTATATTACCAATATGGGTGGATATGTGATCCGTCATGTTGTACCTAACGTATGGTAATATCTCTATAATTGTGTGGTTTCTGAAAGAAGAATTCATTTATCATGACAGATCTAACACATTTACTTGTGAAATGGTTATAACCGCATGTTTCCTAATAAGGTAACCACTGAAAACAGTACGACCAGGTCGATTTATGAAAAAACCCAAAAAGAATAGACCAACCATTATCCCTAATAGCAGCTAGTTCCAGATAATCATGTGTTATCTGTCTAACTAATGGGCGGGGCGGAAAAGAGGGTATTTTGCATAAATATGCTGTATAGACAATCAGATTCATCGTGTTATTAGTAGTGAAAAAGGAAAATAGGAAAATGTTAGTAGTTATAAGTGATAGAAGTAGGAGTTATAAGTGATAGAATAGATATTAGGGGAAAAGGAAAATAGGAATAGGAGTAGGAGTTATAAGTTTATAAATATAGATTAAATCAGGCTATTGGTAGTGAAAATAAAATATAAATATATACAAATTTAAAATATAAATGTAAATATAAATATAAATAATGACATAAAATATAAACATAAACATAAAAATAAATATAAATATAAACATAAATGATAGCAAAAATATAAAAAAATATGAAAACAAAAATATAAACATAAATACATATAAATAATAATAAATACATACATAATACATAAATACAATAATAAATAGAAATATAAATATAAATATATAAAAATATAAAATACAAATACAAATGTAAATATAAAAATTAGAAAGATAAATATAAACACAAATACAAATATAAATAAAAAATATTAATATATAAAAATATAAAATATAAACATAAATAATAATATAAAAATAAATATAAATATAAATATAAACATAAACATAAATATAAATTAAAAAACCTAAATAGAAATATAAACCTAAACTAATATAAGTATAAATACACAAGCATACATGCGTACACATAAACGCTCATAAGTGCATACGCACACATGTATGTGAACACAAAAACCAGATTCATCGTGTTATTAGTAGTGAAAAAGGAAAATAGGAAAATGTTAGTAGTTATAAGTGATAGAAGTAGGAGTTATAAGTGATAGAATAGATATTAGGGGAAAAAGAAAATAGGAATAGGAGTAGGAGTTATTAGTTTATAAATATAGATTAAATCAGGCTATTGGTAGTGAAAATAAAATATAAATATATACAAATTTAAAATATAAATGTAAATATAAATAATGACATAAAATATAAACATAAACATAAAAATAAATATAAATATAAACATAAATGATAGCAAAAATATAAAAAAATATGAAAACAAAAATATAAACATAAATACATATAAATAATAATAAATACATACATAATACATAAATACAATAATAAATAGAAATATAAATATAAATATATAAAAATATAAAATACAAATACAAATGTAAATATAAAAATTAGAAAGATAAATATAAACACAAATACAAATATAAATAAAAAATATTAATATATAAAAATATAAAATATAAACATAAATAATAATATAAAAATAAATATAAATATAAACATAAACATAAATATAAATTAAAAAACCTAAATAGAAATATAAACCTAAACTAATATAAGTATAAATACACAAGCATACATGCGTACACATAAACGCTCATAAGTGCATACGCACACATGTATGTGAACACAAAAACCCACACACATATGCGCACATGCACATGCAAGAAGTTCACATGCACACAAACACACATATGAAAACGTAAAAAAGGAAAAAACAACCTAACATCAGTAGAGAAAAAGGGGGTTTGTCTATATGTGTCGGTGGACACAACTAAAGAAAAGGAACAACACCTAACTAGTCCCCTAAGTTGCCGTGTAGGCTTCTATTTGGCTGCTCTTTGAGTACTTTCGTCCCGGCCAAAGGACTCATCAGAAAGTTCCTAACACCTTGAACAAAACTGTGTAAAAAACTACAGAACAAAGTCTCCAGGATAATTATGTGTAGAAAATATGACAAAATATATACATATTACTACTTTCCTAAGAATGTACTTACAACTAAATTCCGAGAAGTACGTCTGCCGTATGCGAAGCCGAAAGAATATCCGTCTGGTGTTATGAGGATCCGATGTTCGTGCGATCACTTCAGCGGCTACCGAGATACTGGCATCAGGAAACAAGATGGCTGCAATCCACTCAATATGATAATAGGCCTCCGTTTCACCTTAAGTGGTGATGAGTCACAATTCCCTATTTCACAATATTACTTACACTAAAGCAAAAACATCAGTACGATAGTAAGAGTGTTTGAGTAGTATTAGTTTAATAAGATATATAGAGATGTAGGAGGAAAAAGATAAGTAGAGGTAAGGAGATAGAGGTATAGAAAAAGGGTAAGGAAATAGAGGTATAGAAAAAGGAGTAAGGAAATAGAGGTATAGAAAAAAGAGTATACTAGATAGATATTACTACAATACTAGATAGATATTACTACAATAGGTGTTACAATTCTAATCTACTATTTATAATCTTGTGTTATAAATTTTTAGCCAGATAATCATGTGTCATCTGCTAATATCTGTCCATGTGCCTCTGATGTACTTTTGTCATGTACAGACAATTGTACATCAGAACAGCACTATGCATGCATTGTCGTCCAATTCCCTAACCGTGTGTAAGCTGTATCTAGGTTAAGGCATAAATAGTTACATTAAGAAGTTGGGATTATATTACCAATATGGGTGGATATGTGATCCGTCATGTTGTACCTAACGTATGGTAATATCTCTATAATTGTGTGGTTTCTGAAAGAAGAATTCATTTATCATGACAGATCTAACACATTTACTTGTGAAATGGTTATAACCGCATGTTTCCTAATAAGGTAACCACTGAAAACAGTACGACCAGGTCGATTTATGAAAAAACCCAAAAAGAATAGACCAACCATTATCCCTAATAGCAGCTAGTTCCAGATAATCATGTGTTATCTGTCTAACTAATGGGCGGGGCGGAAAAGAGGGTATTTTGCATAAATATGCTGTATAGACAATCAGATTCATCGTGTTATTAGTAGTGAAAAAGGAAAATAGGAAAATGTTAGTAGTTATAAGTGATAGAAGTAGGAGTTATAAGTGATAGAATAGATATTAGGGGAAAAGGAAAATAGGAATAGGAGTAGGAGTTATAAGTTTATAAATATAGATTAAATCAGGCTATTGGTAGTGAAAATAAAATATAAATATATACAAATTTAAAATATAAATGTAAATATAAATATAAATAATGACATAAAATATAAACATAAACATAAAAATAAATATAAATATAAACATAAATGATAGCAAAAATATAAAAAAATATGAAAACAAAAATATAAACATAAATACATATAAATAATAATAAATACATACATAATACATAAATACAATAATAAATAGAAATATAAATATAAATATATAAAAATATAAAATACAAATACAAATGTAAATATAAAAATTAGAAAGATAAATATAAACACAAATACAAATATAAATAAAAAATATTAATATATAAAAATATAAAATATAAACATAAATAATAATATAAAAATAAATATAAATATAAATATAAACATAAACATAAATATAAATTAAAAAACCTAAATAGAAATATAAACCTAAACTAATATAAGTATAAATACACAAGCATACATGCGTACACATAAACGCTCATAAGTGCATACGCACACATGTATGTGAACACAAAAACCAGATTCATCGTGTTATTAGTAGTGAAAAAGGAAAATAGGAAAATGTTAGTAGTTATAAGTGATAGAAGTAGGAGTTATAAGTGATGGAATAGATATTAGGGGAAAAAGAAAATTGGAATAGGAGTAGGAGTTATTAGTTTATAAATATAGATTAAATCAGGCTATTGGTAGTGAAAATAAAATATAAATATATACAAATTTAAAATATAAATGTAAATATAAATAATGACATAAAATATAAACATAAACATAAAAATAAATATAAATATAAACATAAATGATAGCAAAAATATAAAAAAAATATGAAAACAAAAATATAAACATAAATACATATAAATAATAATAAATACATACATAATACATAAATACAATAATAAATAGAAATATAAATATAAATATATAAAAATATAAAATACAAATACAAATGTAAATATAAAAATTAGAAAGATAAATATAAACACAAATACAAATATAAATAAAAAATATTAATATATAAAAATATAAAATATAAACATAAATAATAATATAAAAATAAATATAAATATAAACATAAACATAAATATAAATTAAAAAACCTAAATAGAAATATAAACCTAAACTAATATAAGTATAAATACACAAGCATACATGCGTACACATAAACGCTCATAAGTGCATACGCACACATGTATGTGAACACAAAAACCCACACACATATGCGCACATGCACATGCAAGAAGTTCACATGCACACAAACACACATATGAAAACGTAAAAAAGGAAAAAACAACCTAACATCAGTAGAGAAAAAGGGGGTTTGTCTATATGTGTCGGTGGACACAACTAAAGAAAAGGAACAACACCTAACTAGTCCCCTAAGTTGCCGTGTAGGCTTCTATTTGGCTGCTCTTTGAGTACTTTCGTCCCGGCCAAAGGACTCATCAGAAAGTTCCTAACACCTTGAACAAAACTGTGTAAAAAACTACAGAACAAAGTCTCCAGGATAATTATGTGTAGAAAATATGACAAAATATATACATATTACTACTTTCCTAAGAATGTACTTACAACTAAATTCCGAGAAGTACGTCTGCCGTATGCGAAGCCGAAAGAATATCCGTCTGGTGTTATGAGGATCCGATGTTCGTGCGATCACTTCAGCGGCTACCGAGATACTGGCATCAGGAAACAAGATGGCTGCAATCCACTCAATATGATAATAGGCCTCCGTTTCACCTTAAGTGGTGATGAGTCACAATTCCCTATTTCACAATATTACTTACACTAAAGCAAAAACATCAGTACGATAGTAAGAGTGTTTGAGTAGTATTAGTTTAATAAGATATATAGAGATGTAGGAGGAAAAAGATAAGTAGAGGTAAGGAGATAGAGGTATAGAAAAAGGGTAAGGAAATAGAGGTATAGAAAAAGGAGTAAGGAAATAGAGGTATAGAAAAAAGAGTATACTAGATAGATATTACTACAATACTAGATAGATATTACTACAATAGGTGTTACAATTCTAATCTACTATTTATAATCTTGTGTTATAAATTTTTAGCCAGATAATCATGTGTCATCTGCTAATATCTGTCCATGTGCCTCTGATGTACTTTTGTCATGTACAGACAATTGTACATCAGAACAGCACTATGCATGCATTGTCGTCCAATTCCCTAACCGTGTGTAAGCTGTATCTAGGTTAAGGCATAAATAGTTACATTAAGAAGTTGGGATTATATTACCAATATGGGTGGATATGTGATCCGTCATGTTGTACCTAACGTATGGTAATATCTCTATAATTGTGTGGTTTCTGAAAGAAGAATTCATTTATCATGACAGATCTAACACATTTACTTGTGAAATGGTTATAACCGCATGTTTCCTAATAAGGTAACCACTGAAAACAGTACGACCAGGTCGATTTATGAAAAAACCCAAAAAGAATAGACCAACCATTATCCCTAATAGCAGCTAGTTCCAGATAATCATGTGTTATCTGTCTAACTAATGGGCGGGGCGGAAAAGAGGGTATTTTGCATAAATATGCTGTATAGACAATCAGATTCATCGTGTTATTAGTAGTGAAAAAGGAAAATAGGAAAATGTTAGTAGTTATAAGTGATAGAAGTAGGAGTTATAAGTGATAGAATAGATATTAGGGGAAAAGGAAAATAGGAATAGGAGTAGGAGTTATAAGTTTATAAATATAGATTAAATCAGGCTATTGGTAGTGAAAATAAAATATAAATATATACAAATTTAAAATATAAATGTAAATATAAATATAAATAATGACATAAAATATAAACATAAACATAAAAATAAATATAAATATAAACATAAATGATAGCAAAAATATAAAAAAATATGAAAACAAAAATATAAACATAAATACATATAAATAATAATAAATACATACATAATACATAAATACAATAATAAATAGAAATATAAATATAAATATATAAAAATATAAAATACAAATACAAATGTAAATATAAAAATTAGAAAGATAAATATAAACACAAATACAAATATAAATAAAAAATATTAATATATAAAAATATAAAATATAAACATAAATAATAATATAAAAATAAATATAAATATAAATATAAATATAAACATAAACATAAATATAAATTAAAAAACCTAAATAGAAATATAAACCTAAACTAATATAAGTATAAATACACAAGCATACATGCGTACACATAAACGCTCATAAGTGCATACGCACACATGTATGTGAACACAAAAACCAGATTCATCGTGTTATTAGTAGTGAAAAAGGAAAATAGGAAAATGTTAGTAGTTATAAGTGATAGAAGTAGGAGTTATAAGTGATAGAATAGATATTAGGGGAAAAAGAAAATAGGAATAGGAGTAGGAGTTATTAGTTTATAAATATAGATTAAATCAGGCTATTGGTAGTGAAAATAAAATATAAATATATACAAATTTAAAATATAAATGTAAATATAAATAATGACATAAAATATAAACATAAACATAAAAATAAATATAAATATAAATATAAACATAAATGATAGCAAAAATATAAAAAAAATATGAAAACAAAAATATAAACATAAATACATATAAATAATAATAAATACATACATAATACATAAATACAATAATAAATAGAAATATAAATATAAATATATAAAAATATAAAATACAAATACAAATGTAAATATAAAAATTAGAAAGATAAATATAAACACAAATACAAATATAAATAAAAAATATTAATATATAAAAATATAAAATATAAACATAAATAATAATATAAAAATAAATATAAATATAAACATAAACATAAATATAAATTAAAAAACCTAAATAGAAATATAAACCTAAACTAATATAAGTATAAATACACAAGCATACATGCGTACACATAAACGCTCATAAGTGCATACGCACACATGTATGTGAACACAAAAACCCACACACATATGCGCACATGCACATGCAAGAAGTTCACATGCACACAAACACACATATGAAAACGTAAAAAAGGAAAAAACAACCTAACATCAGTAGAGAAAAAGGGGGTTTGTCTATATGTGTCGGTGGACACAACTAAAGAAAAGGAACAACACCTAACTAGTCCCCTAAGTTGCCGTGTAGGCTTCTATTTGGCTGCTCTTTGAGTACTTTCGTCCCGGCCAAAGGACTCATCAGAAAGTTCCTAACACCTTGAACAAAACTGTGTAAAAAACTACAGAACAAAGTCTCCAGGATAATTATGTGTAGAAAATATGACAAAATATATACATATTACTACTTTCCTAAGAATGTACTTACAACTAAATTCCGAGAAGTACGTCTGCCGTATGCGAAGCCGAAAGAATATCCGTCTGGTGTTATGAGGATCCGATGTTCGTGCGATCACTTCAGCGGCTACCGAGATACTGGCATCAGGAAACAAGATGGCTGCAATCCACTCAATATGATAATAGGCCTCCGTTTCACCTTAAGTGGTGATGAGTCACAATTCCCTATTTCACAATATTACTTACACTAAAGCAAAAACATCAGTACGATAGTAAGAGTGTTTGAGTAGTATTAGTTTAATAAGATATATAGAGATGTAGGAGGAAAAAGATAAGTAGAGGTAAGGAGATAGAGGTATAGAAAAAGGGTAAGGAAATAGAGGTATAGAAAAAGGAGTAAGGAAATAGAGGTATAGAAAAAAGAGTATACTAGATAGATATTACTACAATACTAGATAGATATTACTACAATAGGTGTTACAATTCTAATCTACTATTTATAATCTTGTGTTATAAATTTTTAGCCAGATAATCATGTGTCATCTGCTAATATCTGTCCATGTGCCTCTGATGTACTTTTGTCATGTACAGACAATTGTACATCAGAACAGCACTATGCATGCATTGTCGTCCAATTCCCTAACCGTGTGTAAGCTGTATCTAGGTTAAGGCATAAATAGTTACATTAAGAAGTTGGGATTATATTACCAATATGGGTGGATATGTGATCCGTCATGTTGTACCTAACGTATGGTAATATCTCTATAATTGTGTGGTTTCTGAAAGAAGAATTCATTTATCATGACAGATCTAACACATTTACTTGTGAAATGGTTATAACCGCATGTTTCCTAATAAGGTAACCACTGAAAACAGTACGACCAGGTCGATTTATGAAAAAACCCAAAAAGAATAGACCAACCATTATCCCTAATAGCAGCTAGTTCCAGATAATCATGTGTTATCTGTCTAACTAATGGGCGGGGCGGAAAAGAGGGTATTTTGCATAAATATGCTGTATAGACAATCAGATTCATCGTGTTATTAGTAGTGAAAAAGGAAAATAGGAAAATGTTAGTAGTTATAAGTGATAGAAGTAGGAGTTATAAGTGATAGAATAGATATTAGGGGAAAAGGAAAATAGGAATAGGAGTAGGAGTTATAAGTTTATAAATATAGATTAAATCAGGCTATTGGTAGTGAAAATAAAATATAAATATATACAAATTTAAAATATAAATGTAAATATAAATATAAATAATGACATAAAATATAAACATAAACATAAAAATAAATATAAATATAAACATAAATGATAGCAAAAATATAAAAAAATATGAAAACAAAAATATAAACATAAATACATATAAATAATAATAAATACATACATAATACATAAATACAATAATAAATAGAAATATAAATATAAATATATAAAAATATAAAATACAAATACAAATGTAAATATAAAAATTAGAAAGATAAATATAAACACAAATACAAATATAAATAAAAAATATTAATATATAAAAATATAAAATATAAACATAAATAATAATATAAAAATAAATATAAATATAAATATAAACATAAACATAAATATAAATTAAAAAACCTAAATAGAAATATAAACCTAAACTAATATAAGTATAAATACACAAGCATACATGCGTACACATAAACGCTCATAAGTGCATACGCACACATGTATGTGAACACAAAAACCAGATTCATCGTGTTATTAGTAGTGAAAAAGGAAAATAGGAAAATGTTAGTAGTTATAAGTGATAGAAGTAGGAGTTATAAGTGATAGAATAGATATTAGGGGAAAAAGAAAATAGGAATAGGAGTAGGAGTTATTAGTTTATAAATATAGATTAAATCAGGCTATTGGTAGTGAAAATAAAATATAAATATATACAAATTTAAAATATAAATGTAAATATAAATAATGACATAAAATATAAACATAAACATAAAAATAAATATAAATATAAACATAAATGATAGCAAAAATATAAAAAAAATATGAAAACAAAAATATAAACATAAATACATATAAATAATAATAAATACATACATAATACATAAATACAATAATAAATAGAAATATAAATATAAACATATAAAAATATAAAATACAAATACAAATGTAAATATAAAAATTAGAAAGATAAATATAAACACAAATACAAATATAAATAAAAAATATTAATATATAAAAATATAAAATATAAACATAAATAATAATATAAAAATAAATATAAATATAAACATAAACATAAATATAAATTAAAAAACCTAAATAGAAATATAAACCTAAACTAATATAAGTATAAATACACAAGCATACATGCGTACACATAAACGCTCATAAGTGCATACGCACACATGTATGTGAACACAAAAACCCACACACATATGCGCACATGCACATGCAAGAAGTTCACATGCACACAAACACACATATGAAAACGTAAAAAAGGAAAAAACAACCTAACATCAGTAGAGAAAAAGGGGGTTTGTCTATATGTGTCGGTGGACACAACTAAAGAAAAGGAACAACACCTAACTAGTCCCCTAAGTTGCCGTGTAGGCTTCTATTTGGCTGCTCTTTGAGTACTTTCGTCCCGGCCAAAGGACTCATCAGAAAGTTCCTAACACCTTGAACAAAACTGTGTAAAAAACTACAGAACAAAGTCTCCAGGATAATTATGTGTAGAAAATATGACAAAATATATACATATTACTACTTTCCTAAGAATGTACTTACAACTAAATTCCGAGAAGTACGTCTGCCGTATGCGAAGCCGAAAGAATATCCGTCTGGTGTTATGAGGATCCGATGTTCGTGCGATCACTTCAGCGGCTACCGAGATACTGGCATCAGGAAACAAGATGGCTGCAATCCACTCAATATGATAATAGGCCTCCGTTTCACCTTAAGTGGTGATGAGTCACAATTCCCTATTTCACAATATTACTTACACTAAAGCAAAAACATCAGTACGATAGTAAGAGTGTTTGAGTAGTATTAGTTTAATAAGATATATAGAGATGTAGGAGGAAAAAGATAAGTAGAGGTAAGGAGATAGAGGTATAGAAAAAGGGTAAGGAAATAGAGGTATAGAAAAAGGAGTAAGGAAATAGAGGTATAGAAAAAAGAGTATACTAGATAGATATTACTACAATACTAGATAGATATTACTACAATAGGTGTTACAATTCTAATCTACTATTTATAATCTTGTGTTATAAATTTTTAGCCAGATAATCATGTGTCATCTGCTAATATCTGTCCATGTGCCTCTGATGTACTTTTGTCATGTACAGACAATTGTACATCAGAACAGCACTATGCATGCATTGTCGTCCAATTCCCTAACCGTGTGTAAGCTGTATCTAGGTTAAGGCATAAATAGTTACATTAAGAAGTTGGGATTATATTACCAATATGGGTGGATATGTGATCCGTCATGTTGTACCTAACGTATGGTAATATCTCTATAATTGTGTGGTTTCTGAAAGAAGAATTCATTTATCATGACAGATCTAACACATTTACTTGTGAAATGGTTATAACCGCATGTTTCCTAATAAGGTAACCACTGAAAACAGTACGACCAGGTCGATTTATGAAAAAACCCAAAAAGAATAGACCAACCATTATCCCTAATAGCAGCTAGTTCCAGATAATCATGTGTTATCTGTCTAACTAATGGGCGGGGCGGAAAAGAGGGTATTTTGCATAAATATGCTGTATAGACAATCAGATTCATCGTGTTATTAGTAGTGAAAAAGGAAAATAGGAAAATGTTAGTAGTTATAAGTGATAGAAGTAGGAGTTATAAGTGATAGAATAGATATTAGGGGAAAAGGAAAATAGGAATAGGAGTAGGAGTTATAAGTTTATAAATATAGATTAAATCAGGCTATTGGTAGTGAAAATAAAATATAAATATATACAAATTTAAAATATAAATGTAAATATAAATATAAATAATGACATAAAATATAAACATAAACATAAAAATAAATATAAATATAAACATAAATGATAGCAAAAATATAAAAAAATATGAAAACAAAAATATAAACATAAATACATATAAATAATAATAAATACATACATAATACATAAATACAATAATAAATAGAAATATAAATATAAATATATAAAAATATAAAATACAAATACAAATGTAAATATAAAAATTAGAAAGATAAATATAAACACAAATACAAATATAAATAAAAAATATTAATATATAAAAATATAAAATATAAACATAAATAATAATATAAAAATAAATATAAATATAAATATAAACATAAACATAAATATAAATTAAAAAACCTAAATAGAAATATAAACCTAAACTAATATAAGTATAAATACACAAGCATACATGCGTACACATAAACGCTCATAAGTGCATACGCACACATGTATGTGAACACAAAAACCAGATTCATCGTGTTATTAGTAGTGAAAAAGGAAAATAGGAAAATGTTAGTAGTTATAAGTGATAGAAGTAGGAGTTATAAGTGATAGAATAGATATTAGGGGAAAAAGAAAATAGGAATAGGAGTAGGAGTTATTAGTTTATAAATATAGATTAAATCAGGCTATTGGTAGTGAAAATAAAATATAAATATATACAAATTTAAAATATAAATGTAAATATAAATAATGACATAAAATATAAACATAAACATAAAAATAAATATAAACATAAATGATAGCAAAAATATAAAAAAAATATGAAAACAAAAATATAAACATAAATACATATAAATAATAATAAATACATACATAATACATAAATACAATAATAAATAGAAATATAAATATAAATATATAAAAATATAAAATTCAAATACAAATGTAAATATAAAAATTAGAAAGATAAATATAAACACAAATACAAATATAAATAAAAAATATTAATATATAAAAATATAAAATATAAACATAAATAATAATATAAAAATAAATATAAATATAAACATAAACATAAATATAAATTAAAAAACCTAAATAGAAATATAAACCTAAACTAATATAAGTATAAATACACAAGCATACATGCGTACACATAAACGCTCATAAGTGCATACGCACACATGTATGTGAACACAAAAACCCACACACATATGCGCACATGCACATGCAAGAAGTTCACATGCACACAAACACACATATGAAAACGTAAAAAAGGAAAAAACAACCTAACATCAGTAGAGAAAAAGGGGGTTTGTCTATATGTGTCGGTGGACACAACTAAAGAAAAGGAACAACACCTAACTAGTCCCCTAAGTTGCCGTGTAGGCTTCTATTTGGCTGCTCTTTGAGTACTTTCGTCCCGGCCAAAGGACTCATCAGAAAGTTCCTAACACCTTGAACAAAACTGTGTAAAAAACTACAGAACAAAGTCTCCAGGATAATTATGTGTAGAAAATATGACAAAATATATACATATTACTACTTTCCTAAGAATGTACTTACAACTAAATTCCGAGAAGTACGTCTGCCGTATGCGAAGCCGAAAGAATATCCGTCTGGTGTTATGAGGATCCGATGTTCGTGCGATCACTTCAGCGGCTACCGAGATACTGGCATCAGGAAACAAGATGGCTGCAATCCACTCAATATGATAATAGGCCTCCGTTTCACCTTAAGTGGTGATGAGTCACAATTCCCTATTTCACAATATTACTTACACTAAAGCAAAAACATCAGTACGATAGTAAGAGTGTTTGAGTAGTATTAGTTTAATAAGATATATAGAGATGTAGGAGGAAAAAGATAAGTAGAGGTAAGGAGATAGAGGTATAGAAAAAGGGTAAGGAAATAGAGGTATAGAAAAAGGAGTAAGGAAATAGAGGTATAGAAAAAAGAGTATACTAGATAGATATTACTACAATACTAGATAGATATTACTACAATAGGTGTTACAATTCTAATCTACTATTTATAATCTTGTGTTATAAATTTTTAGCCAGATAATCATGTGTCATCTGCTAATATCTGTCCATGTGCCTCTGATGTACTTTTGTCATGTACAGACAATTGTACATCAGAACAGCACTATGCATGCATTGTCGTCCAATTCCCTAACCGTGTGTAAGCTGTATCTAGGTTAAGGCATAAATAGTTACATTAAGAAGTTGGGATTATATTACCAATATGGGTGGATATGTGATCCGTCATGTTGTACCTAACGTATGGTAATATCTCTATAATTGTGTGGTTTCTGAAAGAAGAATTCATTTATCATGACAGATCTAACACATTTACTTGTGAAATGGTTATAACCGCATGTTTCCTAATAAGGTAACCACTGAAAACAGTACGACCAGGTCGATTTATGAAAAAACCCAAAAAGAATAGACCAACCATTATCCCTAATAGCAGCTAGTTCCAGATAATCATGTGTTATCTGTCTAACTAATGGGCGGGGCGGAAAAGAGGGTATTTTGCATAAATATGCTGTATAGACAATCAGATTCATCGTGTTATTAGTAGTGAAAAAGGAAAATAGGAAAATGTTAGTAGTTATAAGTGATAGAAGTAGGAGTTATAAGTGATAGAATAGATATTAGGGGAAAAGGAAAATAGGAATAGGAGTAGGAGTTATAAGTTTATAAATATAGATTAAATCAGGCTATTGGTAGTGAAAATAAAATATAAATATATACAAATTTAAAATATAAATGTAAATATAAATATAAATAATGACATAAAATATAAACATAAACATAAAAATAAATATAAATATAAACATAAATGATAGCAAAAATATAAAAAAATATGAAAACAAAAATATAAACATAAATACATATAAATAATAATAAATACATACATAATACATAAATACAATAATAAATAGAAATATAAATATAAATATATAAAAATATAAAATACAAATACAAATGTAAATATAAAAATTAGAAAGATAAATATAAACACAAATACAAATATAAATAAAAAATATTAATATATAAAAATATAAAATATAAACATAAATAATAATATAAAAATAAATATAAATATAAATATAAACATAAACATAAATATAAATTAAAAAACCTAAATAGAAATATAAACCTAAACTAATATAAGTATAAATACACAAGCATACATGCGTACACATAAACGCTCATAAGTGCATACGCACACATGTATGTGAACACAAAAACCAGATTCATCGTGTTATTAGTAGTGAAAAAGGAAAATAGGAAAATGTTAGTAGTTATAAGTGATAGAAGTAGGAGTTATAAGTGATAGAATAGATATTAGGGGAAAAAGAAAATAGGAATAGGAGTAGGAGTTATTAGTTTATAAATATAGATTAAATCAGGCTATTGGTAGTGAAAATAAAATATAAATATATACAAATTTAAAATATAAATGTAAATATAAATAATGACATAAAATATAAACATAAACATAAAAATAAATATAAATATAAACATAAATGATAGCAAAAATATAAAAAAAATATGAAAACAAAAATATAAACATAAATACATATAAATAATAATAAATACATACATAATACATAAATACAATAATAAATAGAAATATAAATATAAATATATAAAAATATAAAATACAAATACAAATGTAAATATAAAAATTAGAAAGATAAATATAAACACAAATACAAATATAAATAAAAAATATTAATATATAAAAATATAAAATATAAACATAAATAATAATATAAAAATAAATATAAATATAAACATAAACATAAATATAAATTAAAAAACCTAAATAGAAATATAAACCTAAACTAATATAAGTATAAATACACAAGCATACATGCGTACACATAAACGCTCATAAGTGCATACGCACACATGTATGTGAACACAAAAACCCACACACATATGCGCACATGCACATGCAAGAAGTTCACATGCACACAAACACACATATGAAAACGTAAAAAAGGAAAAAACAACCTAACATCAGTAGAGAAAAAGGGGGTTTGTCTATATGTGTCGGTGGACACAACTAAAGAAAAGGAACAACACCTAACTAGTCCCCTAAGTTGCCGTGTAGGCTTCTATTTGGCTGCTCTTTGAGTACTTTCGTCCCGGCCAAAGGACTCATCAGAAAGTTCCTAACACCTTGAACAAAACTGTGTAAAAAACTACAGAACAAAGTCTCCAGGATAATTATGTGTAGAAAATATGACAAAATATATACATATTACTACTTTCCTAAGAATGTACTTACAACTAAATTCCGAGAAGTACGTCTGCCGTATGCGAAGCCGAAAGAATATCCGTCTGGTGTTATGAGGATCCGATGTTCGTGCGATCACTTCAGCGGCTACCGAGATACTGGCATCAGGAAACAAGATGGCTGCAATCCACTCAATATGATAATAGGCCTCCGTTTCACCTTAAGTGGTGATGAGTCACAATTCCCTATTTCACAATATTACTTACACTAAAGCAAAAACATCAGTACGATAGTAAGAGTGTTTGAGTAGTATTAGTTTAATAAGATATATAGAGATGTAGGAGGAAAAAGATAAGTAGAGGTAAGGAGATAGAGGTATAGAAAAAGGGTAAGGAAATAGAGGTATAGAAAAAGGAGTAAGGAAATAGAGGTATAGAAAAAAGAGTATACTAGATAGATATTACTACAATACTAGATAGATATTACTACAATAGGTGTTACAATTCTAATCTACTATTTATAATCTTGTGTTATAAATTTTTAGCCAGATAATCATGTGTCATCTGCTAATATCTGTCCATGTGCCTCTGATGTACTTTTGTCATGTACAGACAATTGTACATCAGAACAGCACTATGCATGCATTGTCGTCCAATTCCCTAACCGTGTGTAAGCTGTATCTAGGTTAAGGCATAAATAGTTACATTAAGAAGTTGGGATTATATTACCAATATGGGTGGATATGTGATCCGTCATGTTGTACCTAACGTATGGTAATATCTCTATAATTGTGTGGTTTCTGAAAGAAGAATTCATTTATCATGACAGATCTAACACATTTACTTGTGAAATGGTTATAACCGCATGTTTCCTAATAAGGTAACCACTGAAAACAGTACGACCAGGTCGATTTATGAAAAAACCCAAAAAGAATAGACCAACCATTATCCCTAATAGCAGCTAGTTCCAGATAATCATGTGTTATCTGTCTAACTAATGGGCGGGGCGGAAAAGAGGGTATTTTGCATAAATATGCTGTATAGACAATCAGATTCATCGTGTTATTAGTAGTGAAAAAGGAAAATAGGAAAATGTTAGTAGTTATAAGTGATAGAAGTAGGAGTTATAAGTGATAGAATAGATATTAGGGGAAAAGGAAAATAGGAATAGGAGTAGGAGTTATAAGTTTATAAATATAGATTAAATCAGGCTATTGGTAGTGAAAATAAAATATAAATATATACAAATTTAAAATATAAATGTAAATATAAATATAAATAATGACATAAAATATAAACATAAAAATAAATATAAATATAAACATAAATGATAGCAAAAATATAAAAAAATATGAAAACAAAAATATAAACATAAATACATATAAATAATAATAAATACATACATAATACATAAATACAATAATAAATAGAAATATAAATATAAATATATAAAAATATAAAATACAAATACAAATGTAAATATAAAAATTAGAAAGATAAATATAAACACAAATACAAATATAAATAAAAAATATTAATATATAAAAATATAAAATATAAACATAAATAATAATATAAAAATAAATATAAATATAAATATAAACATAAACATAAATATAAATTAAAAAACCTAAATAGAAATATAAACCTAAACTAATATAAGTATAAATACACAAGCATACATGCGTACACATAAACGCTCATAAGTGCATACGCACACATGTATGTGAACACAAAAACCAGATTCATCGTGTTATTAGTAGTGAAAAAGGAAAATAGGAAAATGTTAGTAGTTATAAGTGATAGAAGTAGGAGTTATAAGTGATAGAATAGATATTAGGGGAAAAAGAAAATAGGAATAGGAGTAGGAGTTATTAGTTTATAAATATAGATTAAATCAGGCTATTGGTAGTGAAAATAAAATATAAATATATACAAATTTAAAATATAAATGTAAATATAAATAATGACATAAAATATAAACATAAACATAAAAATAAATATAAATATAAACATAAATGATAGCAAAAATATAAAAAAAATATGAAAACAAAAATATAAACATAAATACATATAAATAATAATAAATACATACATAATACATAAATACAATAATAAATAGAAATATAAATATAAATATATAAAAATATAAAATACAAATACAAATGTAAATATAAAAATTAGAAAGATAAATATAAACACAAATACAAATATAAATAAAAAATATTAATATATAAAAATATAAAATATAAACATAATCAAGTTCATCGTGTTATTAGTAGTGAAAAAGGAAAATAGGAAAATGTTAGTAGTTATAAGTGATAGAAGTAGGAGTTATAAGTGATAGAATAGATAGTAGGGAAAAAGGAAAATAGGAGTTATAAGTGATAGAATAGATAGTAGGGAAAAAAGGAAAATAGGAATGGGAATAGGAGTAGGAGTTATTAGTTTATAAATATAGATTTAATCAGGCTATTGGTAGTGAAAATAAAAATATAAATATATACAAATTTAAAATATAAATGTAAATATAAACATAAATAATAACATAAAATATAAACATAAAAATAAATATAAATATAAATGATAACAAAAATATAAACAAAATATGAAAACAAAAATATAAACATAAATACATATAAATAATAATAAATACATACATAATACATAAATACAATAATAAATACAAATAGAAATATAAATATATAAATATATAAAAATATAAAATACAAATACAAATGTAAATATAAAAATTAGAAAGATAAATATAAACACAACTACAAATATAAATAAAAAATATTAATATATAAAAATATAAAATATAAACATAAACATAAATAATAATATAAAAATAAATATAAACATAAACATAAATATAAATAAAAAAACCTAAATATAAATATAAACCTAAACTAATATAAGTATAAATACACAAGCATACATGCGTACACATAAACGCTCATAAGCGCATATGCACACATGTATGTAAACACAAAAACCCACACACATATGCGCACATGCACATGCAAGAAGTTCACATGCACACAAACACACATATGAAAACGTAAAAAAGGAAAAAGCAACCTAACATCAGTAGAGAAAAAGGGGGTTTGTCTATATGTGTCGGTGGACACAACTAAAGAAAAGGAACAACGCCTAACTAATCCCCTAAGTTGCCGTGTAGGCTTCTATTTGGCTGCTCTTTGAGTACTTTCGTCCCGGCCAAAGGACTCATCAGAAAGTTCCTAACACCTTGAACACAACTGTGTAAAAAACTACAAAACAAAGTTTCCAGGATAATTATGTGTAGAAAATAGAAATAAAGTTACTACACACCCATACATACATATACACATATATATACATATTACTACTTTCCTAAGAATGTACTTACAACTAAATTCCGAGAAGTACGTTTGCCGTATGCGAAGCCGAAAGAATATCCGTCTGGTGTTATGAGGATCCGATGTTCGTGCGATCACTTCAGCGGCTACCGAGATACTGGCATCAGGAAACAAGATGGCTGCAATCCACTCAATATGATAATAGGCCTCCGTTTCACCTTAAGTGGTGATGAGTCACAATTCCCTATTTCACAATATTACTTACACTAAAGCAAAAACATCAGTACGATAGTAAGAGTGTTTGAGTAGTATTAGCTTAATAAGATATATAGAGATGTAGGAGGAAAAAGATAAGTAGAGGTATAGAAAAGGGCAAGGAGATAGAGGTAAGAGATAGAGTAAGGAAATAGTGGATAGAGGATAGAGAGGATAGAGTAAGGAAATAGAGGTATAGAAAAAAGAGTATACTAGATAGATATTACTACAATACTAGATAGATATTACTACAATAGGTGTTACAATTCTAATCTACTATTTATAATCTTGTGTTATAAATTTTTAGCCAGATAATCATGTGTCATCTGCTAATATCTGTCCATGTGCCTCTGATGTACTTTTGTCATGTACAGACAATTGTACATCAGAACAGCACTATGCATGCATTGTCGTCCAATTCCCTAACCGTGTGTAAGCTGTATCTAGGATAAGGCATAAATAGTTACATTAAGAAGTTGGGATTATATTACCAATATGGGTGGATATGAGATCCGTCATGTTGTACCTAACGTATGGTAATATCTTTATAATTGTGTGGTTTTTGAAAGAAGAATTCATTTATCATGACAGATCTAACACATTTACTTGTGAAATGGTTATACCGCATGTTTCCTAATAAGGTAACCACTGAAAACAGTACGACCAGGTCGATTTATGAAAAAACCCAAAAAGGATAGACCAACCATTATCCCTAATAGCAGCTAGTTCCAGATGATCATGTGTTATCTGTCTAACTAATGGGCGGGGCGGAATGAGGGTATTTTGCATAAATATGCTGTATAGATAGTCAAGTTCATCGTGTTATTAGTAGTGAAAAAGGAAAATAGGAAAATGTTAGTAGTTATAAGTGATAGAAGTAGGAGTTATAAGTGATAGAATAGATAGTAGGGAAAAAGGAAAATAGGAGTTATAAGTGATAGAATAGATAGTAGGGAAAAAAGGAAAATAGGAATGGGAATAGGAGTAGGAGTTATTAGTTTATAAATATAGATTTAATCAGGCTATTGGTAGTGAAAATAAAAATATAAATATATACAAATTTAAAATATAAATGTAAATATAAACATAAATAATAACATAAAATATAAACATAAAAATAAATATAAATATAAATGATAACAAAAATATAAACAAAATATGAAAACAAAAATATAAACATAAATACATATAAATAATAATAAATACATACATAATACATAAATACAATAATAAATACAAATAGAAATATAAATATATAAATATATAAAAATATAAA